>JAKKZJ010000007.1:26425166-26436524 GCA_033441845.1 Pangasius mekongensis
AGGTGGATGTTGCCCGAGTTCCCGACTGGGAATTCCGAGTTGAATGTCCGTTCCATTGCCCTCTCCTGTATCGGAGTCCGGGTTATTCGGAGTTCCCGAATACAATGGATTGAAGCATTAGAGCAGCCGTATGAACTTCCTGTAGTTTGGATATTTCCACCATGTTTTTAAAAGTTTTTAGAAAAGACTTTAGACCATTCATGTCCCTGTACAGGATGTATTTGATCTAATTTGCTAATTAATGCCTGAACTACAGCATGTAAGGAATAAAATGAAAGCATATGTTGATAGACGAGGCGTCTATTGATGTGAGCTGAGTATTGAAGAGTGCATGACTTTCAAAATCTTAGAATCGTTGACCCTTGACTTGAATCACTTATGATCAGTCTTTTGTTTGTGCTGTAAGGGTGGAGAGATCCACACTGAATGTGTTTGCCTCATCCCCAAATCCTGCTTTCTCACAAAAAAATAAACATGAGAGCTGTCATGTGACTGCTGAAAGAGAAATAAAAGAAAATGTGGAGGAAATATTGGTTAGCTATTTTTATACTGTGTGCCATCAGGAATGATGTCGTATTTGTGTTTATTTTTGCTGTTCCTAACAATCATTTGAGTATAAGTTCAGCGATATTATTGCTTACATTTTGTCCTTGCCCTCCCACACAAATAGTTGCATGCTAAACTGGATTCAGGGATCTGCTGCGCGTGAGAGCAGATGAATTTGATTACATCTCAGGCTCTCACTGTTTTGGTTGCTCAGAATCAAACATGCTTGAAAAAAAACTGTGCCTCTGCAGTCGCAGAATGAGAAGAGTGCACAGCGACTAGTCACCGGGCTGGGGGGTGTAGCCCCCCGAGTGCCAAATGAGTCAGGGACTGGATCATCACGGTTAAATCGTGTGTGCACCAGCTTTCTATTGGCTCACAAGACATAGATTTGTGAATTCACAGGTCAAAGTTCACATAGATAAAGTAACTGCAACCAAATACAAATGCATCTTACACATCCTGTGTCCTTTCCCCTTCGGTGAATCTGCTTTTCTGTGAGGTGAAAAAAGTCATTTTCAAAAGTTTTCTACATCACTGTAGGCTAGGCTTAAAAATCATAAATGCTATGGCTAAATCGGAAATGTGGCCACTTCAGCTGGAGATCCAAGACTGGAGTGTAGAAATCACGAGGATCAGGGATGAGATGAAGTACAGAAAATATCAGGAATGTATTCGCTTGGTAGGAGTGTGAGAAATGAGATTTCCCCCCATATTTCATTTATTAAATACATAAATCCATGAATCAGTATGTGTAACATTTTTGGAAGGAGTCTCCAGTGTCAGCGCTTTATAACTACGTTTTCAGATACATAAAGTCTCCAGGACAGAGGAGCTTACGCTTTGTGTTTTTTCCCTCAGTAACATGACAAGCTGAGTTTTTTTGTAATTTAAAGAGAGAGAAAAATGAGGGAGGGAACGAATGTTTATAGCTGCTATAACTTGAGGGAACAGGAACTGGTTTGTTTCATGAAAGAGTAAATGCAACTACAAATGGATAAAAGCAGGATGTGTCTTTCTGTAATAAATAATTGTCAACTTGCTGTGCTATAAGCGGAATTAAACACTTCTGTAAAATCATCAGGGTGGTAATAGTAACTCCACTTAATCACACCACCCTGTTGTTGATGATTTTCCTACACCAGCACAGCATGTGGTGTTTTATTCCTCATTTATAGCATCTCCGAATGAAATTTCAGGATGAGGAGTTGCAGCCTTGACATAAAGACTAACTGAGAGGACTGAACTGTGATAAAGACTCCGAGGTCAAACTATACAGCGGCGTGCACTCCCTAAAAATAGCTCGTTACATATTTTCGCCGCGTGTATCTGTGTGTCTGCTGACACATTGCTGAATTAGGAGCACACACTCCTTATACGAAGGCTAAGCGGATGACAAGATCGTGCTCTCATCAAGAATCAATGTTTGTGGAGCAAAATGGAAGGAAGGGGAGCACGCTCCCTAAAAATAACCTCAACAGGACTGTTTGAAAGCTGGGGTGAAGGAGAGCTGTGTGCTTGGATGATAGAGTGGAGAGGGAGAGGGAAGGTGAGAGAGAGAGAGAGAGGGGAGGGGGGAGGTTTTGCGTAATTAAAGGCAAAATTTAGCACGGGATTCCACTCTGACGAGGCCAAGCCGGGAATCACAGAGAGGGGGTTTGTTTGACGACTGCAGGATCTCTCGGCAAGATGGTCACCACCTCCGCGATCACGCGGAAAAGCAAAGAATATGTTTTAGAAAGGCGATGATGAAGAGTTTGTGTTTTAGAAAAGTGCTCAGGTTGCTTACTTCTACATTAGTAAGAAGTACAGAAGTGTATCGATTCACTTCGGAATGTCGTTATCACACGGTTGGCCTTCATTGCAGCGAAAACAGGGATTTATCATATGATGTAAACATTTCCGGAAAACTACTCAACTCTGTGATGGTTGCCACCGAGCATGTTCAGTGCCGGTGAAGCGTTAAGAAGCAGAATCTGAGTCAAAGCTCACAAACAGCCTCGTCGTTCACGTGCCAAGGGAGATAGGAGCAGGATTGAAATGTGAAGCTAAACACTAACAGACATGTTAGTGTTGGGACACTGGGACACTGGGATGATGGGACACTGGGATGATGGGATGATGGGAGTGAGTTGTTGTGGTTTTGGATCAGGACGCTTCACCCCGTCTCAGTGGCACATTCCTCAGGGCTGTTTTTTTTTTTAACCCTCGTTTGAACGCATGACTTACAGGGCCGCCTTATTTAGCGCCTGAATCACAAACAGCACCGGCTTTGACTTTCCGTCTCACTCTGTTGAGGAGAAAAATGTCAAAATTGCAAAGTTGAGCAGGACTCGGTTAAAAACAGCCTCTGTGGAAGGTTAGTGTGTTTGAGTGAGGGTTAGTCGTGCTTTTGAAATCTAGTTTTTTATCTATATTTGTATATATATATATATATATATATATATATATATATATATATATATATATATATATTATACGAATTATGTACATTTTCTTTTTTTATCGCATTTTATATCTTATAGAAAACAAACGAGTTCTATAAATACATTAAAGTATTATTTTATATTATTAATGTGCATGTGATGTTGTATAAAATTCTTTTGAATCATAGCATTCTCTGAATATATAGTACTTTAATATATTTATATTAAGTTATATTAGATATTATATTATATTATATTAGAATTTAATATATTTATATGAATAAAACCCTCCATGTCATGCTGTTATAGGAAAATAATCAACAACAGAGCGATGAGATGAGGCAGAGTTACTGTTCCCACCCCAAAGTTGATTATTTTCCCTTAACAGATCATCCTGAAGCGTTTTATTCTTTATAGATCATAGCAATTATGTTTTACTTTTTATTAAAGAATGAGCCATCATGCATTTTTATACCTTTATAGTTACTTTTAATGTTGTGGAACCGTCTGAGAAACAAGTTAGTTCCTGTTCTCACTTACGTTATAGCAGCTACAAACAGTCGTTCCCTCACCAGCCTCTCTTTTCTTTCTCTCTCAAAAAAACAAACAAAACAAAAGCAAACAAACAAAAAAAAACAGCTTGTCATGTTACCGAGAAACCTCAAAGCGGAAACTCCTCTGTCCTGAAGATGTTGGAAAACCTAAAGTGACTGACTGTTACAAAAGCGCTGACTCTCCTTCCATAAATGTTAATAAACATCTCATTACAGAAAACTTGAACATGCCCACCGTACAAGTCCCTGCGAATGAGCCGTTACTATAGAAACGATAATGTATTAGAAGGAGCGCATTAATATAACCCTGTGATTTGCAGCTGCACTAGTATGTGGAAAATGAATCAAGCTCCTGACCAATCAGATTCGAGAATTCAACACTGGTGTTGTACTAAAACATAAGACGTAAGTCCAGGGGATGGCAGTGTACATTTTTCATTTGCAGTATTTCATTTGTTTTTTTTTATATGTTTGGTATTTTGTATTATAGTCCATTTTAATGTATTTTTGAACTTATACTCACCAATGCATTTTTTGTATATATTGTATTTATGGAAATTTATGGTATTTTGTCAGAAAAAGACACTACATGGTACTACTTTGTTAAAAGTAAAGCTGCATCAGGTATGATTAGTCTTTTTTTTTTTTTTTAAGATTAGGTCTAACAATTAGCTGGGTTTGACATTTGATTCCTGTCCATGATCTTCATTGACCTGCAGAGTGTCTATAAAATGATTTCCAAGAGGCACATCCTAAACGCAAACAAGCATTCCTGACCAGAACTCCATTTTCCAAACGTGTTTTTTCCTCGGCAACTAGATACACTTTTGCTAAGGTCTTGACTTAATCCATATATCTTCCTGGTTATTTGTACGAGTGAGGAATAAAATCAACTATTGCACCTTTAAATAAAATCCCGTTCTCACTCAGGAACAGACCGAGAGCGAGCGAGATGTCCAAACTGCACTTGCCTCACCATGGAAGCCTGACTGAACTTTTCTACGAGTAAATATTTCACTCAGCAAGCAGAAAGGAGAGCAGACATTCCAGCTGCCTTGGCTCGTCTCAGGGTCACTGTGGGTTACGTTGCCTTTATTCACACAGCGCTTATCAGTGCTTCTGCTTCTTCTGCAGCAATGTTGTAACAACTCTGTCATCCTCTGTTTATCCTCACACTGATTACTGTGAACAGAACAGAAAGGTGAAACCGGGACACTTTTATCAACTCTAATCTGGTTACGGTGCCTTGCATAAATGTTCACCCCCTGAAAGAAAGGACTTCTTTGAACTTGGTGAAAAATGGTGAATGTCTTTATTCCAATAAAAACAGTAGCACAAGTGGAAAGGATTCAAGACTCAGACTGAACCCAGAGCATCCAAAACCTTTACCATATACACCTCTTTTACAGGATTTCACTGTATGCAAACATTTCTTCTTCTTTTGACAGAGAGTTTTGAGTTAATTCTGGTCTCGTTTCGGGGCGGAGCCTTTTATTACAGGTTTGCGTTCACTTAGAAGAGCTCCTACTGCAATTCCATGTCACTTCCAATGTTCTGTGACATCATTTCCATAATTTCCTGTGGTATTAACACTCAAGCAGCAAAGAAAAATGCCTGCTGGATACATGGCATGTCATGGCAGGAATATCTGCAAATATCTGGGGGCTGATGTCTGCAGATACACAAGAAAAAGCGGAGCTAATTACAGAGCTCCCATACTATGAAAATCTGGTTTTACATATCAATAACCATGATCACCATTTCTCTGGCTTAACAAACGTAGAAACAGGACGTAAGGTGAAAAGATAAACCAATAAATGTTACTCGGCATATGATGCTGAGCATGGATAGCTTATAATACCCCCAAGTCCAAGAAAAAAAGAAATGCGAAAATGAGCTAAGACATCTATTTACTGTTTCCGTTTCAACTCTGCCTATTTCACCCGTTCGTTATCTGTTGTTCTTTACAAAGTTTCTCTTTCATGTTTCGCTGTTTCATGTTTGCTTTCCCATCTCTGTGTACACATTTTACCTACAACCTCTGCCTGTGTCGTGACAATGACTTGGATATTAATAAAACGTTGCTTTTGACCAAAAGCATGGTGGTGGTAGCATCAGAATGTTCAGAATTTACCCTTGGCTTCTTGGTTGCTTCTCTGCCTAATCCTCTAACCTGGTCACTGAATTTCGGTGGATGATCTCTTCTAGGCAGAGAGAGAGGCTGTGCCATATTCTTTCTCTTCTTTAATAATGGATTTCCACAGGAAGTTTGGGATATGTTTTAATAACCAAACCCTGACAGGCATTTTTCCAGAACCTTGTTTTGATAGCTCCTTGGTCTTCATGCTGCTATTTGGTTTAGGTATGTTCTCTGGGTTCTTCTAGAAACAGGTGTGTTTATATTGACATCACATCACATGACATTTTAATTGCACACAGGTCGCCTCCATTCAACTAATTATGTCACTTCGGTTGGCAACTAATTTTTTCACACCACTGGGGGTAAATACTTTTGCAAATTTTCCAATACTTTTAGAACGATTTTTTTTTTTGGGAAATAATTTTGCTAACAATATTGATTATTTTTTTTTCCTCCCAAATTTCAACATCACAGGTAAACCCCTGATATGAAATCCCAATTCCAGGTTGTAACATTACAAAATGTAGAAACATTCAGGGGGTGAATACTTATGCAAGCCATTGTACATAGTTTAAATTACATTCATTTTTTTTCCCCCCAGGATGTTATTAATAAGAACAATGTCTCAGTCCTTGACACCAGGTTTCCTTTAATAACTTGTAATCCTCAGCTCTCACTTCTCTGAATTATCTTTTTGTTGTGCTTCAGGAAACATTTGAAAGATTTCCTGTGGAAAAAAAAACCTTTCGTGCCAATCAATCTGTCAGTTTACTTGTTTATTCTTTCATGGAAAAAAGGCATGAGATTGTGTGTGTGTGTGTGTGTGTGTGTGTGTTAGCAGTGTGAGGTTGTACATACCTATGTTGTCATTACTCATGAGCACTGGAATAACAAAAAAAAAAAAAAAAAGAAAAAAATCCCCTTTACTCCATTTGGCTTGCTGACACGCTTCGGTTAAAAACTATAATCATCTCTCTGCACCTGCTACTTTTCCATTCTTGGGTGTTAGAACATTGGCATATTGGATGTCAGGCGTGAAATCTCAACCTAAATACGGATTTAGCAAAAGACCACAAAAAGGAGAAACATCATTGCTATTAAATTGGTATCAAATACCAAGTTTGAACAATATGTAAGAAATAATACACTTGGTGATGTGCTGTTATAGGAAAACAATCAACAGTGGGGTGGTGTGATGAAGAGGAGTTACTGTTACCACTCCAAAGTGAATTATTTTCCAATAACAACCTGTAACGGCGTGAGTGTTGTATTCCCTCATACCACAGCACTTTTCCAACAATTACAATTTGTATCAATTAAAGAATGTCATGTCGTACTTTTTATCCATTTATAGTTACATTTACTGTTGCGGAACAACAGTAAGTTCCTGTTCTCGCTTACGTTATAGCAGCTATAAACAGCCATTCCTTCAACAACCTCTGAAGCTAATAAGACAAAAACAAAAATGCAAGTTGTCATGTTACCTAGAAGCGACAAAACATAGACTTCCTCCCTGGTGAAAGACCTGACTGACTGATACAGAGTGCTGACACTGGAGACTCCTTCCATGAATGAATAAATAAATAAACCTGTCCTTACAGAAAACTTTCCATATCATACCATATCAACCATTTTACTATATGTTGTTAAATATATAATAATGCTACGTTTTTAATACAATAAAAGCAGATGATCAAGGTGCGCTTGAAAACAGATCATTCGTAGAGCGAGTATATAGCGATTCTGTATATCGGATCTTTGTAAATCCAGCATGTATCTAAATCTCAAATAAGAAATGGTTCTGGCGTTGGTCATCCTTTGGAGAACACGGGAGAAAGCGCGGAGGCCAAAAAAAAAATGGCCGCATGACACTCGAGACGCTAAATAGCTCTGGATATCGTGACACTCGAATAATTAGCGGCTCCTCCATTGTAACTAGCGAGTCGCGTCGGTTTTTTTATATCACATATAAAGACTCGACTTATCGGTTGCGCTTTGAAAAGGTTAGTGTGAACTTGGTCAAAGTTGAATTCGAGCGAAGGCTCCGAGACGACAAATCCGAATCTCTCCACAGGACGAAGGAGGAAAAAAAAAAAACACACAGAGAAACAGCTGAGTAGTTCTGAGATGAAATCACTCTGAGGCATCTGCCATGTTTGATTGATGCTGGAAAATGGTTGCAGGGGGATGCTGTCATGCGGTGCAGATGAATTTTCCACTCAGAAGGTGTGAGGGACTGTGGCAGGATCTCAGACATGTCAGAACGTCCTCTCCTCTGGTTCCAGAGAAAACCCTGGGACACGTAGATGCTTAGCAGGAAAAGGATTCTTTCTGAGAGCGTTATCATACACTGTAAAAAAAATAATAATCTTGTAAATATACTGCGTCTTACTTGCCCGGCTGCCAATCGTTTCATATTGTACTTAGGAGATTTAGTATCATCAAATATTGAATCGTTGCCTTATGGAGTAAAATCGTACCGTATCATGTGGAAGCCTGAGGTTTACACCTTGAATTTTTACAGGCCTACGTGTTGAGAACCGTATATACTGTATGTAAGTGTAAAAACACCACAGCTGCTTTTTTTAAAAAAAGAGCTTCCAAACTTGAAACAATTTCAACTTTCAGAAAAACAGAAATGACGTCAAGCGTGATTTTTTAACATCCCTGACCAATAAGGTTGCGAGAAAAAAACAAACGTGGAGGACAAAGTGCCTGCAAAAGTGAGCCTTATTAGTGAGTTAGAAAATATAAGGAGATATACAACATTCATTCACTCATCCATTCATCTCCAGCAAGCAATATATCCTGGTAAGGGTCACGGTGGATCCGGACCCTATCCTCAGAACATCCTGTATGGGATTATATGCACACACACATTCAGAGTGTAGCCATGTTTTGGGTGGAGGAAACCAGAGAACACTGAGGAAACCTGTTTAAAACATGTGGAGAATCTGCAAATCTCCACAAAGACAGAAACCTGAGCTTAGGATTGAAGCAGGAATCCTGCAGCTAGGAAGCCGTGACGCAAACTGCTAAATTATATATATATAACAAGTAAAAAACACTAATTAGCAGATATTTTTATAAGCTAGATATAGCAGATAATTTTATTTAGCTAGTAAATATACTACAATAGTGCGGTTACATTTTCTAGCAATTCTCTCAATTTCTCAATGTGTGTTTCTTACTATAATTGATTCTAATAAAAGCTTTTTTATTAAACATTAGTGTTTGGGACTCACCCAATATTTCCTGCCAGGACAAAGAATAAAGCCGTAGTCATGTTTGGCCCAAATACTAGCTTGATACACTTCCAATCCTGTTGAAATTTACAGGTTTAAAATCTGCTCCATCGACGGATAATCAGTGAGGGATAACATTCACATCTGGAAGTGCCATTTGATGTAGCCTTCCATTCTCCTGTTATGATTAGCCAACACTCATTTGAACAGGAAAGGATATTTTTAGCAGTGGGAAAGAATGAGCACAAAATGGCCTCCTTTATCTCATTCATGTCATTATCACAAAATTTGGAAAAGACTCGCTGCATAATTCAGGAAAATCTCTGGCCTAACAGGTGACTGTTGTTTGCGGCTGTACATTCCCGAGACAGGTACGCAGTTTCACAGAGTGCACCGCTTTCATTAATGAGATCGCTGTCAGGAAGTCGCAGCTGCTGAGAACTTCACTGATATCGCTGTTTTCATCCGTATCAGGCAAGAGGAAGCCTGTCGCTGCATTCCTCACACCCAGATCAATCCAGCAGAAACAATGTTTTAACCTTCAGCTGATTCCAGTCAAGATTATCAGGATTATCGGAAACTGGGACAGCATCAGAGAAACACAACGCAAACAGCTGATAAATCTACAGACTTGTGGATTATTTTCCTGTAACAGTACATCCTGAAGTGTTTTATTCCTCTTATACCACAGCAATTTGCCAACCATTACAATTTTTTAAGAACAACACATTGTACTTTTTATACTCTGACTGTTACTGACACTGGAGACTCCTTCCATTAATCTCCTTACAGAAAACGTCCCCAAAACTTCAACATATAAACAATGACACATATTTTTAATCCACTGATGTGGTGCGTCTGCTATACAAATGAGCTGTTACTATATGTCTAATAGTGTATTAACTGTTGTCAGAGATGCTGTTATAGAAGATGAATCAACACCTTCTGCCCAATCAGAATCAAGCATTCATCGGCTCTGTGGTATAAACATAGTTAACACGTGTATTAATGTGCTCAGAGTTTAGGTTTGCTCTGGAGCTACGCGGCTAATGTAGCTAATAATGGCGTTAGTAATGGAAATCTGTCTCACCTCAAACCACACCCAGCTGTTCAGCGATGTCACACAGACATGCCGATGATGTGCGGTCATCTATAAGTGTGAACTAAACACCATCATGCCTAAACTGAATGCTGGAACGTTAATGGCGGCGGCCATTTTGGAGGATCGACATGACTTTGGACAAGAGGTTGTTTCTGTGCTAATAAATTGCCAACTTGGTGGTTATGCTTTTACTAGTAACGTTACACAAATTAAAGCAAGCACCTTAGGCCCCGCCTCCCCAAATTTGACTGCGGAATTTGACGGACTATCTTTTATTTCAAACATATATCTATATTTTCTATATGTTGTATATGAAGTATGGACATTGCTTACACTTATTTGTGCATGTTAAGCTCTGATCGAGTAATAAAAAAAAGGATAAATTTGATTGAGTTCTTCATCATTTAAACCTGATGAGGTATTGATATACGAAACGTAGATGCGCATTAACATTTCTGTTGGGACACGCGAGCGTTGCATCACGGTACTCAGCTGTGGTGCTTTGCTGTCAGAATCTAGCCCACCGTTTATCCCGGGGGATTAAACACTGCATTGTGTCAACACTGAGACCAGAACGCTTCTCTCTCTCACACACACACACACAACTGTTTTCATGAGTTAGAAAGACCTTTCTCGTTTTTCCCTCCCTGCTTCCAACACAATGAGCTTACTGTTCGCACCTTCATCGGTTTGTTGTAGAAGACCCGAAACACCAAAAAGTCCAGGAGTGGGTGGATTTCCTGAATGCAAGGGTCATAATAGGAGAAATGTTTATGTATTAAAAAAAAAAAAACATTCAACCCCTACAAAGACTGACTGTGTAGATTCTATTGTCTTGTCATGGATTAGCCGAGGTGGTAAAAGTACCCAAATACTTTAAAAAATGTACTTCCTCATATAGGTTAGAATAGAAAAGTATAAACTCCAGAATTTACTTAAGATATTAAAAGTAAAAGAAAAAGAAAGATTCATGAGAAAGATTTTAATTCCTAATGAAAAACCAGTGTCTCTTTCACCAAGGAACCAAGAAGGAAAACATTAGCTAAAGCTAACTAAAAAGAGCTAACTAAAAACAGCTTCATTCCTAATCACTCCCATGTTAGCTAGCATGATAATAACTAGCTGAATGCTAACTGCAAGCTGTCATTGATAAATACAAAGTGTATGTAGCAGCAGATTTTTATTTATGTGTATTGGGTCTGCTAACGTTTAGTTAAAGTTTAGATTTGTTAGGAATTTTTACTGACTCCTTGAAACTGTCTGATGCTAAAAGGTCACCTTATGGCTTTACAGATATGTGATTATAGAGAGAAACGTAGCGATTGAAATGGAGTGAGCAGAAAGT
>JAKKZJ010000007.1:26488888-26500591 GCA_033441845.1 Pangasius mekongensis
AGGAACAGTGGTGTTATCTGATAAATAAATACAAGAACCTCTTCTTCACGGGAATAAAGTTTGCCCAGCAAAAAAAAGCAATTTAAATGAGAAACAAGAGAAGAGAAATCGCTCCAGTTCATTAGGCTTTAACTTTGCAAAGTTCTACCAAAGACTCAAAGACTTCAGTTGATGCCTAAGACTCACTCGTCCTTCACCTGGATACTGCACTCAGACCGCGTTCGAGATGAAGTTCCCCACCTACAACCTGTAAACACTACTGAAAACGCCCCTTCACCTTGAAATTTCAACTCATCAGCTTGGGGTAGTCTTCTCAACTACCAGTCCCTTCCCTGTTTGCAGAGTGAAGTCAGCTCGACATGGCCGCTCTGACTGTGAACAGTGTAAAGTTCCCCTTCTCTGCTTTTAAAAGAGTTTAAGCCGTGTCGACTTTAGATCAGCGAATATACAGAAACAGTACTTAGCTAAATCTGTAACACTGACCATACTAATCACTGTTTTCGAGAACATAATCACTGACAGAGTTATCACTAACGTTAGCCGACTAGCTTGCTGCTTTGAAGTTCACTAAAGTAGAACAGCACTAATAGCCAATCAGGCCTGTAACTGTGAAAGTGCAGTTAAAGTAGCTTTTTTTTAAAAAAAAAAATGTTTTATAAACTTTACATTCTCTGACAGAGCAAACAAAAGACAAAGACACGCTTTCATGAAGACGTCCATGTTTTCTTTTTTTTTTCGCTTTGTGTAGTGAACGTCCCGAGATGGGAGATGACTTTACCACTTACCAGGCAGCGTTATACCTAAAAACTTCTGCTGTAATCATTAATACCCTGATGCTCATACTGAACATGCTTTCAACCCACTCAGCACTGTGTGAATTGAGTATAGAATTGTCGAAGAGTAATGACTAATCCCACTATCCGGTGTCACCCAGAAGAGGATGGGTTCCGGTTTTGAGTCTGAAAAAAACCTCTCAAGGTTTTTTTCCTCATTCGGTCTCAGGGAGTTTTTTTTTTTTCCTCACCACTGTCACCTCAGGCTTGTTCATTAAGGATCTCAATCACATCCAGATTCCCGTGAAGCTGCTTTATGATAATACGTGTTAGTAAAAGTGCAATACAAACAGAATTCAGTTGATTTTGAATCGACTACAGAACAGCAGGATTGGGTGTGGTCTCTTTTTCTCGGAACCAAACCACACCTCAGTGTTTTCTTACCGTTACACCGTTCACTACGATCCAGCTAGCTAGTGTTAGCTGCTCACTATGAAACTGTTGTTCCGTCCAAAATCACTTTCCACAAAGATCACCATTAAGAACTGCAATCAGTCAAACACACACACACACACACACACACGCTGGCGTAGAAAATACCAAGAGCCCGAAACGTCTGTTTCTTTACCCTGCTCCTGGGAGCAGATCATAAAAGTCAACTGAGAGCAGAAAAGTTTTATTTAAATTACTAACTCATTTTATTCAGGGTGTCCCACCCAAGGCTCGTGGCAAGTCTGGATGTGTGCCCTTCCTTTAAAACAGATGTGTTTTTAATAATGCTGTATTTTAAACAGGAACCCCAAAAGACCTCTGAAGGGTGAAAAAAAAAAAAGGACAGATGAGATGCCAGTGGTTTAACAAGTGTGAAAACTCGGCACAATGAGCCATTGTTTTCTTGGAGTTTCTGTACTCCGCACGTTACAGCCATGTTTGTTTTCCTTTTACTACATGGATTCAAAGCGTTTAATAAAATGGCTGGCTGGTGTTTTGAGGATTAAATCATAAAGAAAATAAAGGCTACCACCTGTTTACTGTCTCTGTGTTTCTAAGGAGCGTGATTATTTCATTAGTTATTTTTTGCCTGTGACGTGATACGGATTAAACTTTATGTTTGTAGCCAGAGTATGAAAAGTCCACATTTTTTATATTACTGCCCAGGCGTAGTGATTATATATATATATATATATATATATATATATATATACATGTCTGTGGGGCAGGAGCACCTTCATCCCAGAGGGCATTTCATCTCATTTTCTTGCACATAGGAGCACCCTAGAGGGCACTTCATCACATTTTCTTGCACATAGGAGCACCCTAGAGGGCACTTCATCATGTTTTCTCCACCTTAAAGGCACCTAATCATGGTGTGTCTGTGCAAGGGGCATTTGTGGTGCACTTTATCATGTTTTATGTACCACAGGGGCTCCCTAGAGGGCACGTTCGCGGTGCTTTTTCATCCACTCAGTGTTGTGCTGTTATTGGAAAATAATCAACGACAGGGCGGTGTGATGAAGCGGAGTTACCGTTACCACCGCAGAGTTGATCATTTTTCTATAACAGCACATCCTGAAGGGCTTTATTCCTTTTATTCCTCAGCAATTTGCCGACAATTACAATGTTTTCTTTATTAAAGAAAGACGTCCTATTATTTATATGTTTATAGTTACATTTAATGGTGTGGAACCTCCTCAAAACAAGTCAGTTCCTGTTCTCGCTTACGTTACAGCAGCTATAAACAGTCGTTCCCTCACCAGCCGATCTTTTTTTCTCTCTGTTGAAGTTAACAGGGGGAAAAAATGCAGTTACAGCTTTACCTCTGGCTGTTAGACAAATCTCCTCACAGGAAACTGCACCATGATCACACACATTTTTAATCTGTTTACGTGGAGCGTCTACCATGAACGAGCTGTTACCATAGAAACGGCAACGTATTAGTACGAGTGCATCAGTATAAACCTGTGCTTTTCAGCTGTACTACTGTCAGAGCTGCTGTTCTGGAAAAGGAATCGACACCTTCTGACCAGTCGATGTGATATAACCCAAACGCAAAGCGCGTTAACATTTTAAAGCATGTTTACCGCGCGTTACCTCTGTAGTAAAACAAACACACACATTAGATTTGCTCTTAAATCACACCTGAGGTGGACTTGTTTTGGCAGGCCTTGTGGCGTGTGGAAGAAGGCGTGTGGAAGAAACGTTGTTTGTTCTCGGCTCACACTCGGCTGAGTCTGTCCCTCCCACATTGTGTTTTGTAGAACTGAACTTGTCTTGTCCGGTATGAGTACGAACACACACACACACACACACACACACACACATCACTTCTGCTGCACTCCGCTACAAGATTTACAGCCAAAGAAAAGTGGCTTGTTGACATCTGGCCTAAATGAGAGAACGTTTAAAGCATTGAGTGCTTTTCATAACACAACATAATACCGAAAGCAGCGTGTTCACTGGCAGGTCTCCTTTAAGTAGCTCTTGTTGACTTTAGATAGCTGTTTTCTCCTCTCTTTTCCGAGCTCTGATATCACGCACTAGGAGGCTGAGATCTGTTGTTTAAAGGTGCTGAAGAATTCTGGGAACTAGAAAAGTCTCAGATGGACTATTTATTTGGGTGAAAGTTGTCTGTTCACACTTGTATGGATTTTTTTTTTTTAAATGTACTCTTTCCCTCTGCATTTTGGCTCCACATCCACACGAAAGCCACGTCATGGGTCACTCAGAAGGAAGCTCTTCGAAAAGGTGGAGAAATTTTAAAACTCCATTTTCACTGTTTACACGTGGACAGGAACACACGTTACGCGTACTAATTGTGTGCGTTCTGCATGTGTTACGGATGTGTGTGACAGGAATCCGTTTTGGTCGTTACTTTGCGGTGTGCAGTTTCTTATTGGATAACAAATTGAACTCCACCCTCATGCGGAGGCGCCGGAATATGGTCCTGCTCCTGAATCCTGCGAAACTGCGAACACGGATTTCAGATAACATCCAAGCGAACGTCTTGTATTCGAGCGTAAACTGAAGCAGTAAGTTCGACCTCATCGTCAGGCCACACATATGGCTCTTCACGTCTGTATTTGTTGTGTGTGTTTGTTCTTTTAGGATGTGACCTTGTGCAGGATAAAGCGGTTGCTGAAGATAAGCGAATGAACTTACTGGTGTGGTCATGTGTGCATGTTTTAAAATCGTTTTTTTTTTGCGTTTTCGTGTTGATGGAGTTACTTTCAAAAACGTATTTTTGTTTGGAACTACATTTCCGAAAAAATTTGTGTGGACGTGTCCTCAGAAAAACAAAAGAAATCTAATTTTACTAGACCACAATTGAGAGCAGAAGGTCGAGATTCCTGCAAATGGTTACTGTGAAAAAGAATCCGCTGCATACGTCTGGTTCATTTAAAGGCACGATTTGCACCATCAGTCATGAAGGAGCATAAGATCATCAAAGAGGGAAAAAAAATGTCTTCCAATCCCTTACGCCCAAGTGGAATTGATTGTTCTGGAGTGCCGCAAACCAGACATTCGCATGCTTTTTTTTTTTTTTTTTTTTTGCTTTATAGTTTTCAAAATGTCAGTGTCAAAATTTTTTTTTTTCGTTTTGTGCCAAGCTTTTTGTCCTTCACTCACACGCCCGTATCAGCTTTATGTTCTGACATGACTGTGGATGGAGGAGGGGGGATCTTTAAGCCGTGACTCATCTTGTCTGCCCTAATGAGCGGCCATTTTTACTCTAATGCTCCGAATAGCTCCACACTGTACCAGTAAATGATGAGAGATCACGAGCCGCTCTGACCGCTACATTATCCCTCTTTCATTTGCGTTGCTCTAATTGGATGGATGTTCATGGCTCAGGAGGGCTTCAGTAAAGACGTTGGAAACATCTGCGCCGCTTGACAGACCTTTATGTCAGGGAGTGGAAAAGCGACTCCGGCTTCAGTCAGGCGTGTAGCAGTCTCTCCTGGCTGCGGGGAGTTTTATATCCACAATATTCTGCTATTCTTCTTTAATTCCTCAGTTTCAAAACTGGACCGTGACGTGATACCGAACAGGAAACTTAAGAAACACAAATCCTTCTCCTTACGGATCTATTAAACACAGAGCTAGGTCCACGCTTAAATTTCTCCCTATAAATACCTATTACTACTACCTTCAGATGTGGAGAAATCATAATTTCATTAGCTAGCCCACTGGGCAAGTGAAAGCTGCTACGTAACTTCCACAGTCCACTAGGAGTTTAATTACATAGGTTAAAATTTTAAGATAATTGTGTGCATTAATAGAAACGATGGAAAATAAATGAGTACTTGAATCAAGTTATGTAGCCAAAGTCCTAATCCTCTTCTGATTAAAATCTCTGATGATGAAGCAACAAAAAGGTTAAATTTTTGGCTAAGATTTTAGTTATGACATTATATGAGGCTGACTAGCGTCTTGTTTTTTGGCTTGGTGAAGCCTCCCCTGTTTAAATGTCACGTGACTGCGTGTTGTGCTAGCATTAGATTTACATAACAGTGTTAATGCTGCACTGTACTGTGCTAAATTTTGGCAGTGAAAAATGGACTAGCGTCCTTTCAAGCAATATGGCTAATAAAAATACCAACAGCCAGACCACGTCGTCAGTACACAGGGCACGCCGTAGCATTGAGGTGCCACAGAGGAATCTAAACTAATTGGGTTAGCATTGTGTTTAAAGAATTGAAAAGATGACTGGCTTACGAAAAGTGGACGATCCATAAACAAACACGGAGTCACATCTTGAGGCTAGACACCAACGGCAAGGAAGTGGACAAAATCCACCGAACGAAAGCGAAAGAAAGATGAAAATTTCATCCAAGGAATGAGGCCATGTGTGTTGTGAGCTTCCTCACCCGGGAACAGAGGTAATGACTCAAATACTGACTCCAAATACTGTGCGAGTATCCTGATATTTCTTTGGCGTTTGGTTAGTATTATATCTGTCCAGCCTCCAGACTCTCAAAATCAGAGGCTGTTTAGAAGCATGAAAGAGTTGCTGCTTTTTAGTGGAAAATTTGGGGCAAACAAGGATTTTATCTTTTATGTGATTAGTACTGATGAACCGTGCACAAACTGACCAAGGACATGAGCTAACAAGGGGGGGAAAAAAAGGTCAGTTTTGATTTCAGGTCGGCTGATTGTTAAACACAGTCGAGCTGAAGAGAACTGGAAGGACACACAGATTAGGGATGAACTAAAACATTGCTTTGGATAAGTCTAATCCTAAAATGAATAAAACATGAACTTAAAATAAATGTTGGAATAGATGTAGAGGACAGACTTGTGTGCTGATATCCAGATGTTTGATCGTTCCCACAGTGGTGTGTGTAATTCTGAATTTGCGATGCCGACTATTAGACAGCCCCAAGTGTTTTAAACCCCCTGCACGAAGCCGGGCTCTAATCCGTACTTATTACCCGCTTCTCTAATTACCCCCACACTGCTGATCTCCATGACCCAGTAATCTAAGAAACTCCACCAACACCAGAGTCAGGTTGCTCTGTAGCGTGCAGGTGGAGCTGCCCTTCCAATAACAACTACTACTTCTACACTACGCTAAGACTGAGCTGCCCAGGGTCAAAATGTCATGTTATTCGAGCCAGAAGGCAGCTGATTGCATTGTGCTCTAATACTTCTGCAATCCCAGGAAGCTCCAGCCCTGCGTATGACTGCAGAGGCATCTCCACTGCACTGTACCTCAGCCTGAGGGAGAACAGTGAACATGTGGAGGTGACATTTTGGCCTTCAGATCTCATTACACCCAGATCAGGCCTCACAGAGGAGACGCCGAAGGCCATGGAGCTGTAAAACACCAAAGGTGGCTCTCAGTAACCCTATCAGCCGTCCATTGTGCTGGTCACAATATGAATCGCTCTAAATGTTACACTGGAGCCACTTTTGTGCAGGGCCATTATCGCAGAGCTTGATTTTCGTCAGGGTAATAGCATCACGCCGCAGGACAGTATTTTGAGGGATTTAAAAGTTTCAAAATATCAGATACCTGCATGGCTCTTTGGCTCTAGAAACATGTAACTGTGTTGTCCGTATATCAACAACGTAAAGATATGGGTATATGTTATTTTCTCACGGATAACCCGTAGTCCATGATGCATTATTAAGACGATGCATTGGAACTTTTCCATAAATGTACATTTATGCAAATGAAGCTTCGTCTTATTATATGTGTGTAAATTTGCATATTATAAAATCAAATAAAAAATACATCAGTAATCAATATTTTGAGAAATATATCTTTGATAAGCTTCTGAATTTGGGATAGGAATAAACATGTAAAATCCCCTGTATGCAGATCACCTAGAAGCTAAGATCTTTGGCTCAGAATATATGAAAAAATTGATTTTGAAGAAAATAGTTTTAAAAAAATCCAACATGATTTCACGTGTTTCTACTTTAAAAAGCTTATAAAGGACGTTGATGAGCACATCATAATGACTCACATGTATACATCAGGAAATTAGGTATTCAATGATATAAGACATGACTTGAATGCAAAAGATGCAATTTATCCAAAAATGTGGTTTAAATTGTTTTTCTTTGTAGTATCTTGCCTTAAATAAATAAAATGCAAATAAGAATTTCATTGTTCTTTTGTGCATATGACAGTAAAAAGCTTCGACTTTGATTTAAACTTTAAAGAATAAGGAGAGACAGAGAAACCCAATACCATAAAACCCTATAATCTAAAGAAAGCTCTTCCACATCAGTCCCTCTGAGACCGACCTGCCTCAGTGGAGAAAGTCTCAAAGTAATAGCGGCTGAAGCCTGTCAAAACAATACTCTTGTTTTTCATTTTCAACCCTTGATCCACTACTTTGTCTTCGCAGGAGTGGAGGAATGCACATTTTTCTTCTCCGTCTTTTTTCAATCTGTGTGGCAACTATCACTAATTCCTTCAACCTTGTCTTGGGGGCGATAAGCCAAACTAATTCAGAATTCTAGTCCAATTTATAGCCAATGAGACAGAGTACGCATCAAAGCAGCCTGTTCACACTGGCCTGCTTCTTCTTGCACATCTCTCTTCACCTCATATCACTTCAGAGATGGAGCTGTCTGCGGCAAACATTCCTCTGTCTCTCTCATCATGCCGTATCTGGTGAAGCAGTCCTGTAGTTCTCTGGCCTGTCTCACTCCCTCTCACCAGGCTGTGGTACAGTAAGTTTGTCCCTGGCTGGCTCAGAGTCCACTCGAGCTGGTAACGGGAGCAGGCCCCACTGCTCTCCTGGCCTGATTTATCACCTGCCTGTATTGTTCTCTGCAGCTTCAAAGATCCCCTTTGAGACATGCCCTCAGATGAAGCCGTGAGTTTCGCTCTGAGTGCAGTCATGGCTGTGACTCATATGTCTTACTCACCGTGGTAAAGCGCAAGTGAAAAGAATTCTCTGAAAAGAATTATGGGATTGGTGCTATAAGTAATGCAGCCTTCTGCATTGTTGCTCTCTCCCTCTCTCTCCTCCCTTTTTGCCCCAGCTTGGCTGGCATGGGCTAAACTGCTTTTCTCCTGCCCTTGTGAACTTTTGTATAGTTGTGTTGCCGCTGCCATTCTACAGTGTAACAATACACCAGCTGAGCTGGTGTGATCCCACTCTTAATCATTAACCGCCTGCTCGCTGTACTTGGTTGAGCCCTTTAGTCATGGTCTCTGGTGCCAGGGTCTGGTTTCATTAATAATTGATGACTCCTTGGCCTTCATGCTGGGTTCTGTGCTTGGTTGACCAGCCTCGAGTCTCCCTACCCTCCACCTTTGATGGCAGGTGGTTTGGACTTTTGCAAAGTTAGTTCCAGTTGGAAATCCCTGTCTAAAGGTGTGCTTTCACACTCGAATCAATATACAGGATTGACTCTTGGCTCATTTTGGAGAATGTGTCGCGGTTGCAAGTTTTCACATAGACCTACTCCTTCTGAACTGGACAAACTGCATAGTTTTATGGCTTATTGCTGCTGTGTGCTAAATCTTTGCAAATGGAATTTTTAAATGAGTGTTTTTTTTAACTTGGATTTGAAACTGATCAATAGTTTGGGATTAAAAGGAAGTAACAAATGGTTGAACCAGTCATGCTATTTAACACTCAAGGTCATGGTGCGATACTTATCTGAAATCATTCAAAGTAAACTCCAGACTAGAGGTGTGCACAGGACAGTTTTTTTTAAGGAATTCTGACCAATCCTTCCTGCTCCTGAAGGAATTCTGACCAATCCCTTCTGCTCCCATAGGAATTCTGACCAATCCCTTCTGCTCCCATAGGAATTCTGACCAATCCTTCCTGCTCCTGAAGGAATTTTGACCAATCCCTTCTGCTTCCAAAGGAATTCTGACCAAACTTTCCTGCTCCTGAAGGAATTCTTACCGGTCCCACTCAATCTTCATCAATCTCATCCACTTCTGCATGAGGTTTGACCAATCCCACTGGCTTCAGCAGAAAATTTGTCCAATCCTGCCCATACTTTCAGAAAATTTGACCAATCCCACCTGCACCCTCAGAAAGTTTGTCTAATCCAACTCATTTCTGTAGACCTTCTTGACAAAGTTTGCACCTGCCTGCAATATTTTCTATTTAGTTGTTTCCATTTCCCAAAAACACACAAATCATTCATTTAAACCCCAGCAGCCCTAAAAAATCAGTTACTGATGATGAATGAGCAACCTGCTATGTCCAGTACATGCCCATTTTAGTGAACCACCCATCCACATGAAAAAACGTAAAAACTGCCCACTTCCATGACTTCCATCATCCCAGTCCAGATGCACACCTTCACTCCAGACAAGAGACTAGAGAGGCTAAGTTCGAATATGGCTTTGATACTTCACAAATGTGTTGGACTCTTGGTGCAAACAGGCTCATGTTGGGAAAAAAAAAATGCAAGCGTGAAAACGGTGTAACTTTTTTTCCCAACTTTTTTTGAAAACCTACTTAGTGAATACTTCAGAGACCAGAATGCAGCATGTGTCCGTAAAACTATGTAGGAAACACTAGATCAGCCACCAAACTCCACAGGTTGTGGCGATCACAGCCAAAGAAAGCTGGGCAGCAGGAGAGTTCCACATTCCTCCCAATTTCTCATGAACTCCTGCCATCTGTGAGCGCAGCCGTCCGAATGTGGCAGGGAAGATTGGAGCTCCATGGGAGAAGACACATGGCTAAGCTCCGTTATGCAAGGGCCCTTTCTGGAGCAGTAGATTTTGCGATACAATAAGGGTTTTCTGTTTTTCCTCAAGCAGTCCATTAAATGCATTTGGTACGGTGGACTTGAAAACAGACCCCCCTGCCAGTAAAACACTTGTGCTGCTGATTATATCATGTATACAACTCTATTAGATCATACTTGTTATACATGTGGAATGCTTGGCATTTAGAGTTTCGGGATCTTTTTATTTTTTTTTATTTTGCAGAGCTCATTTGGTGATTCCTTTGGCTGTGGCAAGCACGACAAAGGCTACAGGTTGGAGGTTAAAGGAACCAATCCACGCAAAGACTGGTTTAACGGCCGCTTCAGGAACGTTCTTCTCACCTCCATCGCCGTGGTGCCCGTGCAGGAACACACAGTGGCTACCCTTGGGACTGCAGATGGGAGAGTCATCCAGGTAAGGAGGAACGGATAAAGGAACGTTATAGATAGTCAAGGCGATAAGATGATATAATATCGATATCGTGAAAATTATGTCATAATGCAATTTTCTGAGATATCATCAGTATCATGAATGTTTTTTTTATTAGAATTTAGTTTTGGTAGACATTAATGTATAAGTATAATCAAACTCAGTCTAACACTTCTTAATTTTTTACAGTTTTAAATGTCTTAATACAGAACTTCTTCTCTGCTGGCAGTTTGTTAACTAAATGATATATCGTGATAAATATTTCATCTCATATTTTTCATAGTTCAGTCACACGTTTTGGCCCAGAAACCTAATTGACAAGGCTAAAACGTGGTAGCTAAAGTAATGTAATAATGTACAGCAAGCTAGTTAGCTAGTTAAGTGCATTAACGAACAAGTAGAAGATCATATAGCACATCATGTTTGCAGCCTTGACAAAAAAGTCAGCTAGCCGTTGGCGAACTTTTCATCTGCGAGCTATGGTGTTATGTTCTCGCATCGCGTGTAAAACATATTCACGTGCTTATTTATTTATTATGCTTGATATGTTTATCTGTCATATGACAGCTTTGCCCTAGGATTTTTTTTTTGTTTATAGATACTTGCGTGTTTCCGATTCTGGCAAGACCATCAGTCATTCTTCAGTGCGCACTAATTAATCCACCCAATAAAAACCGTTCTACCGTGAACCGTGTTGGGCCTCAGCCCAATGATGTGTGTAGTGCAGCAGGTGGTGGGATTCAGAAGAATTAAAAAGCGATTAAATCTAATTCCAATTAAAACTACAAACCTAATGAAAAGTTTTGCTTTGCAAAGTCAGTAAGTAGTAGTTTTTATTCTCTGTTTTTTTCTGGGTGTTGAACTTAGCTGCCTCCTAGACAAATACAAAGGCAAAATCTGTTGGACTCGGACATGTAGGAAATTAAAACCAAGCAATTAAAGTGTTTCATTTAGAATGAGTTCAGACCAGAACTTGAATGCCAGTAAGAATTATAAGCATTCTTTAGGATTACTTTGATGATAATTACTATTAATAATTTTTGTTATAGGGACTAAATTTCCCAAAATACATTTTAACAATGAATTTTTTTCTCCACTTCCTGAAAATTAAAGTAGCCAAAACACAAGTCACAACTCCAAGGTTGTTTTTTTTGCCAGAGTTGTATGGTGTCCAGCAGCATTTTCCTATTATTATTATTATTATTATTATTATTATTATTATTGTGTGTGTGTGTGTGTGTGTGTGTGTGTGCTGTGACTGGGCAGGATGCTAGTACGTGACCAGTGAAAATGGCCTGG
>JAKKZJ010000007.1:26500691-26529142 GCA_033441845.1 Pangasius mekongensis
TGTGTGTGTGTGTGTGTGTGTGTGTGTGTGCTGTGACTGGGCAGGATGCTAGTACGTGACCAGTGAAAATGGCCTGGAAGAGAGCGTCCAGGTGCCAGGGTCAGGTTTAAGAACACATTCCTTTCCTGTTTGTGCCACTTTTAGCTCTGACCTGCACTGCTTTACCAGAAAAGCCTACTCATAACACATCTGCTTAAACAGATCTAGTCGCTAATCAGCGTTAACTCAAACGTCAGACCACACTCGGTGTGTGTGTGTGTGTGTGTGTGTATTTCAATTCACCAACTCCACTGTTCCCGTATTCATTCATCAGCACAACTCTGGCAAAGAAAAAAAAAAACACACACTTGCTATTTCTGGTTAAAGCAAAGCCTCCTTCTAGACGCTTCTATTCAACGTTGTGTATATAGCGTAGGAGAGGGTTTTTTTGTTTTTTGAGAAATGAGTAGTGCTGAGAGAGGGTGACAGCTGCACGGAAATGAAGTAGAGAACTAGAACGGAGCGTTAATAGTAAGCACTGGGCTTCGATGACATGTCCTCACACGGCATTTTCTTGGAACGGTTGCAGCTGTCGTTGGTTCTTGTTTTTTTTTTTTTTTCTTCCTTATTACATTTTTTTTTTCCCCTCAGCTTTTTCTTCCTCTTTTTGTATTGACATTGGAGGCCTGGGAATGGGCAGGCATTAGACCAGCTGTCCCACTCGGAGACCAGAAAAGATACAGAATAAGTGAGAAAAAGAGGAGATTGGTTGCCATAAATGTGCGTTGAAAGTCAGAGCACTTTGACAGCGTGTGTTGGTAGAGAGACGGAGAGCCAGAATCAGTGTGAAACACTCGCCATTGTGTCGCCACTCAGCATTGTATTGTCTACAATACAATCTTCACATTGCTTAGCTGAATTGTTACTGGGGCTCTACTGCTGGAGTTTGGTAATGAAAACTCTTCCAAATCATAGTGATGTGCCCGGTGATCAGCCTGATTATTCCAGCGTGGAATTTCGATGCTTTTTTGCGGTTAGGTTTGTCGAGATGCCTAAATCTCTATTCACACTATTCAACTCAGATCGTTTGACTTGTAGTTTGTGTCTTGTAATGAGCTTGTGGTCAGCTACAGTAACAGTAGTAACCACAATGTACCGCCTATAGTCCACTACACGCTTTATATACACCACTTAGGGTTAAAATGTATTTAAGCTTGATTTTCATGTCATGTGCTCAGCTTTGCACCAGCATTGTTGGCAGGTTAAAATGAACTTGGAAAAAAAAAACAAACACACACCAAAGAATCGTTCAAGGCACTCATTTGGATGTGTCGCTTTAATGAAGGTTGTTGAACGTCATTAGCATTTAACCTCACTAACGAAACAGTCTGATAATATAGCGATGTTTTTGCTTTAACTTTAATGATTCGTCGTATCTGTGTGTGTGTATGGGTGTATGTTGCTTCCTCTAGAAGTAAAGAAGAAGCCTAGACAAACAGCAGCCTCCTTTCCTCCCATGTGTCTGGTCTCAACAAGTGCGTCGGTTGAATGAATGTGTCAAACTGTTGACAAACCTTTATAGCGCGATGCTTCTCTTCACTGATATTTTCTACCTGTCAGCACCGAGCAGACACTCGTTCAGCTCACTGAGCGTTGCGTACAATACCCGACTGATGGAATGCTAACATCAGGACCCTCTCTGGGTTACAGGCAAAATGCCTTTAAAAACAGACTTTCCCACAGGAGAGACACACTGTTTGCGCTAACACACACTTTCTACACACTGCTAATTGCACCACACAAAACTCTTACCTCACCACACATTCAGGCCAGGTGTGTTAAAGCAGAGCTCCATGTGCCATTCAGCAGAGCACACTCTGTAATGGCCTATTCAGGCCTGGCCTAGCTTAGAGGCCTGTAATTGCAGCCTAACCACGGGATGATAAATTTTAGTCCAGGTGCATGGAGATAGAGCGAGTGTTCTGACACCTCCCAACATGCCACATCAGCAGCAGCCTTTACGTCTTCTCTCGCCTCGGGCCATGGCTTTTGTCTGCTCCCACTCCCTGCCATCAGCCGTAGTCATCATGCTTCAATCCGTCATCTTCCCCTGAAGGAGAGCGAAACGGCAGTTATTACAGGATCCGCGGCAAGCGGAGCATGACCCTTTACAATTTCCCTGGATTACACCGCCCTTTGATTTTAAATCTCTCCGGAGCAAGGTTTCAGGGTGCAACCTATAATTTAACTTTTTTTCTTTTTTTTTTTTCTTTTCTTGTTTTTTTTTTTTTTTTTTACAACCTCCTTATGATTTATGAAGTAGCCTGGGATACAGTGGACATCTATTTTGGGCCTTAAAATCAAAGACGCGACACAGCTCACTGAAAAACACTTACATCGCCTCCTGCGGATATAAACAACAAGTTAAACGATCTGGTTTATAACGTCGTGGCATCAACGACTCATGCAGGCATTTACAGTAAACAGAAAACGTGCTTTATTACATTCCAGCCTCCACAACAAAAGCCTTGGCTGCGAAGAGGTCATTCATGTCATTTGCTGGCATTTCGTGCAGGTGGTGGTTTCCCGTTTTGGCAACACCGAGCCGCATGTGAACTTCCTCTTGGACACGCTCCCTATCTCCTCAGAAGTCGCTGTGCTGTCTCCACAGAGCCCGGACGCCTCCTTACTGCTGGTCACAGGAAATAAGGTGAAAGAGCTTTAATGGGTTTAACATTTCTGTCGGGAAACAGGGGAAGTTTTCCCCGCTGATAATCCGTGAGTGTGAGGTTTCAGTGCACATCTGTAGATCTTACGCTAGGTGAGTTTCCTTTTCTTTAATTTAACGTATTTATCGTCATTTCTATAGTAACAGTATAGTAACACGAAAATGACGGAAGGAGTCTCCGGTATCAGCACTTACGTAACGTTCAGAGGTAAAGCTGTAACTTTAAGCTTTCTGACATCTTCAGGACAGACGGGTTTACGCTTCATGGTTTCTCTGTAATATGACAAGTTGCGTATTTCTTTGTCAGATTAAATTCAGGAGAGAGAAATAAAAGAGGTCGATGAAGGAACGACTGTTTATAGCTGCTAGAACGTGGTATAAGCGGTAACTACAACTGACTTCCACGGCATTGAACGTAACGATAAATGGATAAAAAGTATGATGTGTTGTTCTTTGATAAATGAAAAAATATTTAATATTAGCGTGGGCAAATTGCTGTGTTTTAAGAGGAATAAAACAAATCAGCTTTGGAGCGGTAACAGTCCGCTTCATCAACTCCACAGTTAATGAATGAACGAATGGAAATTGGATCTGAGAGAGAACGTGCTTGTCTCATATTAAATACTCTCCCAAAGAGATATTAATTTTCTCCTTCTCTTTGTTTTTTTTTCTTTTCATATGTTTTTTCTATTAATATAGTATTGAATAGGAAAATATTACTGACATCATAGCGTCATAAGAATGTCATGGTTTCGTTTTTTTATTAATACAATGGCTTATAAAATTCTCTCTCTCTCTCTCTCTCTCTCCTTTGCAGGTATCTAAGGTGCCTGTAATCGGGCCCGGTTGTGAGCAGTTATTAAACTGCAGCTCGTGTCTGCTCGCTCCTGCCTTCATGGGCTGCGGATGGTGCCGGAACAGGAACCTCTGCACTCGCTCGCCTCAGTGCACCGACTCCAGCTGGAGCCAAGATTCCTGCCGGCTGCTCATCTCTGAGGTAACTGCCCTGTCCAGGCCTCAAACTGGGTTGCCATGGTTACAACTTTAGACAATAGCATCAAGCTAATAGAATAAGTGCTTTCAAATTAAACGGGCCACCAACTCCGAAACTCTGACCTTTATTGATTTTGGCTGCTTCGAACATTGTACTGTTTTATCAGGGGGGGGGGGGGAACCCAGTGACGCCAGGGTTTTAGAGAACTTTGGCCTTGCTTTAAAGGTTGTAATTGATTTCTAATCCCAGAAAGTGTTAATAGTTGTAAACAGTACTTTAATTTCTCCACATGTGTACGTTTGTCTTAAATGTTCTTCAGATCAGGGAAGACAAAGAGATCTCTGAAAGAGTACCTAAGCATCAAAGCAGTGGGATTTTTTTTTTTTTTTTTTAATAAAAGCACCCCCCCCCCCCTCCTTCCCGAGAAACAAGCACCTAATAATACAAAGCTTTAGGACCTTTTCTTCATAATGGAACACACACTGCTTTTCTAATAGCCACACCGTGAAATTAATCACCCCCCTTTATTTTAGGATGGCAGAAAATATTTTTTTTTTTTTTTTTTTTTTGTAGATCTTTCCTAAAACAGCTCCACTGAAAGGCCACACCAACATCACGATCTGTGGCAGAAACTTTGGCTTCAGTAAGAAAGACCGCTTTGACACCAAGCTCATTGAAGTCGTCGTGGCTGGAGCGAAGTGCAGGCTGACGGAAAAAGACGTCAGCAGTCGTCGGTGAGTTAACGATGAAGGAAAACGAACACACAAACTCATTACTAATATTCAAAATGACCGTTAATGAACCAAAATCTTTTTTTTTTTTTTTAACATGGTTTAAGTCCCCACTGTGTAGCTATTACAGGAGCACCTAGCCAACTTTTTAGTATTTTGACCTGATTATAACATGCTAATAAAGCCCCGTAGGTGCTTTATTAATTACAGTTGGTCCTTGTGAAGTGGTGTGGGAAAACCTGTCATAGGTCGCTGTGGCTGAGAAAAAAAAAAAAAAAAAAAGATTTGGGTTTTGGGTCAAAATTGGTCACACTTTGACACCTCGACTTTTAGAACCTATAAATATATTTCACTGAAACAACATGGCTCTGGTTTTCTTTACTTTCTGACCTTTCTTTGGCTTTCTGCAAAGATCACGTCAGAGCCAGTTTAACAAACGCAGCAGTACGTCTAAAACCTTGCTAGCTGACCCCAGGTTCACACTGTGACAAGTGACAAAACGAAAGTAACGTTTGAGTCGAGATGTACTCAGTTCTGTGCAAGTTATGTACGTCATGGTAAAGCAACAAATCCAAACGACTGGCTCGGATGATTCCTTGGACCGATCCTAGGTCCGACGTTTCTTCGGTTCCCCGCTCACAACTTTAGGAGGTGAGCATTAGGACATTAGGAGGAAAAATAAAGCTAGAAGGAAATAGGAGAAATTGTTAGTGTGTCTGTACTTAGCTATCCAAGTTGAGGAATCTAACCCGATTAATCCAGTTTGTAATCTTGTAATTGTGTTTTTCAGAACAACAAAATTTCACTGTGTGAAGGGTTTTTCCACATAAGTACAGTAAAGTCCGTTCAGCCTTCTTGCCTCCAGACACGACCCTCCACAGCGGTCCCATTGTTAAAGGAAACGTGGGAAACCATGCGGACAGAAGAGCTGCAGTGCCGTTTATGCGTAGTAGCACGGTTGTAATGAACAAATTAGTGGCGCTGATGAGGCTGCTACAATCTACAGCTTGTTTATTGTCTTAAGTCATGGGAGACGTTTTTTTGTCTTTGTGTTTAGGTTGATTTGTACCCTGGACCATGTGAACGTGTCCAATTCCGATCACTCGGTCAGAGTACGCAGCGGAAAGGAGGAAGGACAGCTCGAGGGCTTCTCGTTCGTGGTGAGCGTCCTCAGAAACAACAACAGCAGTGTTCCCACTGTCCTGGAAATTCTGGAAAAAGTCATGGAAAATGAAATGATGAAACATCCGTTAGGTTGCGGAAGTGATAATTATCAAAACATTAGCTCAAAGCTCATCATCACTTTTTTAAAAATGAGCTCATTTTGGTTTAAAACGACAAAAGACTTAATTTGTAAGAGTTGGTTTAGAGGATACAAATGCAAAAAGGATCCAGTACTTCTGCTCCAAATCAGCAAACTCTGTGATACTAAGGATTTGTCTCTAGTAGGTTCAAGAAATATATCCATAACTACAATTTATTTATAACCATAACTGTACTTTCTTCTACAGATAACAGCAAGAAGCTAATTACGAAAATACTGTATTATATAAATATTATTTGATGTCATGTGTCAGAATCCTGTTCGTAAAGTGAAAAAGATGAATGCGAGATAATATTTGAAACTCATATAGTACCATGTGATTGTACCTCTTTCCTGCTAACGCACTGAGCCGTTCGTATTTTGTTTTGTTTGTGCAGAGCCCCGTTATTAAAGGAATCGTTCCCGAATTTGGTCCCAAATCTGGCGGGACCATGCTGACCATTAAGGGCTCGTACCTGAACAGTGGAAGCTCGCGAAAGGTTACGATCGGAAGCGGCACCTGTGTGGTTCAGAGGTGAGTCTGTGGATTTTTTAGAACTCTCTATAATCAGAAAGATGCTGTACCTTGTCTCACTGTGTGCGTGTTTGTGTCACGGTGTGTTTTTTTTTTTTTTTTCAGTTTATCAGCCAACATGCTGACATGTCAGACTCCATCTCAGGACTCGCCTTCCCAGCACAGGGTGCAGCTGCATATCGACGGAGTAGCATTTCAAGCTCCGGCCAACTACAACTACAATGAGGATCCACTCATCCACAATGTGCAACCCACACGCTCCTTCATCAGGTGCGTCTCACACTCCATTGCTACTACACCCACACCCACACCGGAGCAGCACCCACAACATCCAGCAGCAAACGGGACGTCAGTGATCATGAACATTTTGCCTTTTAGAAAAGCATAAACTGCAATAAATGCAGCAAAACCAAACCATCATATGAATAAAGTCTTTAGAAGCAAACCAAGAGGCTTAGGGTAACGCGTAACATGATGCTACCACCAGCATGCTTCACTGCGTGTATGGTGTTCTCAACGTATTGGTTTCTACAAATGTTCGATTTTGGTCTCATCAGACCAGGAAACTCTTCAACATACCCTTCAGCAAACACCAAACTGGAGCGTATATGTTATGTGTCTTTCGCCTTTTAATTCTAGCCCTGTGGTTGTACGCCGTTATTTCTCATTTCATTTCTCACAAACATGGGGCAGTGCATACACGTGTTCAGTTGCCTCATGCATGCACAGAGGTCAGACAGTTTATGAAACTGGAACAAGGGGTAAAAGAACAAGCATGAGAGGAGATGGAGCAGAAGGAGATCGGGCAAATAGACTGCTGTAAAAGAAAGAGTGGGTGTTTAGAAGAGATTAAAAAAAAAAAGAAAAAACTCTGGCAAAGCAAGGCTAACCACGGATGAGCAGATGACAGGTGGACAAATGGTTGTGAAGGAGGCGAGGGTTTATAGGGAAAATACTATGCTAAGAGTGATGGTGAGGTAAGACAGGGGAAGTAAGTAAAAAAAAACTCTTGGGATGAATAAAGAGAGAGAGAGAGAATGAGAAAGAGAGCGAGTGAGCTATTGAGAAGATTGTGAATGATTTGGGCGCTGGGATGCATTACGATTCTGGTGGTCGGGTGGCAGGAAATGTGCATGTGTACGGCAGCAGGTTTGTTCATTCTGTTCATCTGTGTGTGTGTGTGTGTGTGTGTGTGTGTGTGTGTGTGTGTGTGTGTGTGTAAAGTGGAGGCAGCACAGTGATAGCGTCTGGCGTCTACCTCCACTCAGCCATGCAACCTCAGATGGTCCTCAGCGGTCCTCCGTTCACCAAGGACAAAGAGGTTTATGTGGTGAGTCCATATTACACCGTGCCCACACACTATCAAATACACACATCGCACAGGTGTTAAAGTTATTAATCTCACTGTGAGAGGAAACAAGAACGAAAACACGCACAAAACCGCTGGAGCTGCACATGTGAAGAGGAAATGGAAAAACCAGAGCACAGACTTCATATAGCCATCATCAAGCAAAATCTGATTTCCTAACAGTGTTTCAGGACAACTGTAGTATCTAATAACTGCACGAGCGTGCCCTCTCACAACCGGAAAATTCCAGACCTTCACTTCATGCTCATTTTTATGGTAATTGTAATGTAGTGCATCTCATGTTTCATCACAGTCACCAGACTGAAGTTCCAAGAGACATTTATACATCAGGTTGTAAGAAGAAGAACATGCTGTTATCGGCGGGAATACCAAGACGTATGAGGTGTTGCTCTTGTAAAATAGACAAAGGAATTTCAGGAAATAGACGAGATCAAGTGCAAGATACTGTGCTTCGGCTCAGGATTGAGAGCTCGGAAAATCCTGCAGCAGAGCTGAGAAAAGTACGGGGGGGAAAAAAAATGGCTGTAGCTCAGAGGCACGAAGCAGCTCAGTTTCTGTAGCAGATCCTCTGTGTTCGTGTAAATTATTTACCTGAAGGCAGCTTTTGCAGACTGATTTTTATTCTAGTCTGATTAGTGGCTTGTTTAAACGAAGTCGACAAAAAAAAACCCAGAATGTTTAAAGAATAAAGATTTGACAGAGAGGTGTGAAACACTATATAGCCAAAAGTATGTGGACACCTGACCATCACACCCATATGTGCTTGTTCTACATCCCGTTCCAGGTTTATTCCTCCTTTGCTTTAATAATAAGCTCCACTCTTCTGCGAAGTCTTTCCACTAGATTTTGGAGCGTGGCTGTGGGGATTTGTGTTCATTCAGCTACAAGAGCATTAGTCAGAGCAGGAACAGGTTTGGGCATCTTGGTTCCAGTGAAGGGAAATTGTAAAGCTACAACATACGACACTTATACATAATTGTACATTCTATACAATTGCGTGCTTCCATATTTGTGGCAGCAGTTTGAGGAAGAACCACATCTGGGTGTGATGATCAGGTGTCCACACACTTTTGGCCATATACGTCAAAACAAGGAAGCACAAACAGTATACGTGCGCGTGAAGTCTTTAATAAAAAATGTAGGTGTAGGTGTAAAACACAACTAAAAACATACTCCTAAAACACAAAGGTAACTAGTCGAGAAACACGAATACGCAATGATCAAGAACATAAAAACCGGAAGAATATTCACTGTAATTGAACTAATGAAAGAAACGAAAACCAAAACAATAACAGAAGCGCACGGAGAACTGAAAACAAATGACATGGTGCTTGTTGTGCTGGGAAACACGAACACAGGCCATGAGGGGTCATTTCTGACAGAAGTTGTGCGTTTATTCTCAGTGTTCAGAATCTGTGGCGTCAGTCAGATTGAAGTATGAAACAAAACATAACCGCTTCAGACTGTCAGAGCGATTAATGGCTAAGCTATAAAACGTAACCTGGACCTGTTCGAACTTTATCGGCATGGGATTTTATGTAGCTGGACTCGCACTCATTCTGGTTGAATACCTCTGCCCTACACGATTACGTTCTACGATCTACGTTCACGATGAACACGGATCAGACAGGGATGTCGTAGTTGCATGCAGCAGAAGCCGCTATGTCTTTAATAGCGATTTCAAACTGCTCCTCCAGCTGTTGCACTGTAAATTCTTCACCAGAAACAGTGTGCGGTCCAACAGACAAGTGTTTTATTGTTTTTTTTTTTTTTTGGGGGGGGGCTTTTATTAGGAGACTGTGTGTGGAAAAACAAATCTTTTCATGCCTTTAGTCTGAGTCACGCATCCTAAGTGAATCCATCGAGGTTTGTTCAACGATGGCGGAAACAGAAGTGCGGTTCTGGCTTCTGGGTCCTTGGTTTCGAGTTTCTTTCTTGTGGGATCGAGCTTGGTTCTGGTTTATGGCAGCCTTTTTCTGAAGAACAGGAGATGACTATCAGTGTACTTTGCGTCGTCTCATAATAATAATAAGAAGAAGAAACCACGGGAAGGACCACGTCGGACCCCAGCAAAGTCAGTGAGAGGGGATCTGAAGAGCTTTCCTCCATATCTGCAACTGCAATCTCGGCTAAATCCAGGGCTCAGCCAGTCCTCGGCTTTCCCACCGACATTAAAGGCATTTTCACAGGCTGCAGCTTGTTGCTAAATGCATCATTGTGAAGGAGGAGAACATAAAAAAAAAAAAAAAAAAACCAGCACCTTGCTTTCTTCAGTCACTGACGACATGCTGGATTTTTTTTTTTCCTAAGTTTATGACTGATAGGTCAAAGCTCACACGTCTTTACACATCTCTTCCTCTAACACGCCAATTTCACAGCAAAAAATAACATCTAAGCAAGTTTTATCTAGAATATAGTCAATTATATATAGTATTTTCTATTATAAGATTACATAAACCAACATTTGTCCTAATTCCAAGCTGTAAATAATAATCTTGAAAATAATCGCTGATTCATCCACTCACTTCTGTTCTATTGGCTAAATTTATCTTACTAATTATTTAAACATTTGAAAACTTTGTCGTATGTACAGAGTGTGTAAGCGTTCTCTCTCTCTCTCTCTCTCTCTCTCTCTCTCTTCTCTGTTTTGATGATGACGGTGATGGTGCAGGAGCATTTCCGGACATTTTGACAGTCGGTATCTTGTCACAAACTGAACTGGTTGTCCTTATATTCATTTCGCTAAAGCAGCTTCATCCAATTGCGAGAAAAAAATCACACTTAGCTAGCGAGGATTTAGCCATCTTTATGCAGACTGACCTCCTTACACATCATCTTTACAGAAAGACACAGAGGCAAGTAGATTCTGGTGAAATATATGTATGGTTTCTTAATGTTGAGCTGCCAAGGTATGTTAAAAGTAAGAAAAAAACTAATTTCAGCCAAAACCTGAGCATTTTTTTTTTGTCTTTTTCTGGCTCCATCCCAGAATTCGGCCACATCTGCCAGGCTTTCCCAGGCCTCCACACGTTTATCTGATGTGTTAAATCAAGTCCGGTGCTGCGTCTTTCCAGGACTGGTGTAAAAGTTTCCTTGACGCCGTTATGAATCATCGCAGGTCTGATTACAGGTTACAGAAACCTTAGGATACAATAATACAAGCCAAACCTGTCAGCAGAATCCCTCATGAACAGGATGTTCATGCACTACAGAAATCAGTGATGCCGGTTCATCATTTTTGCTGCCTATCTGCAGGGTGTCTGGAACTCATTTGCTTTAATCCTCATGCGTAGAACATCTTCATGATGGATATCGCCGAGGTTACATCGCCGTATGGTCGTATTCCGCCGGCATTTTCCTAGATAGCGATCTGAGAATCTGTGCTAAATCCCGGTCTTTCTGTGCGAGCTGGTGTTGTTTAAGTGTATGCTTACGCTGACAATTTTCCGCATGCTGTTATAGAGTTTCTCATATAACTCCCTTTGAGGCCATATATGGAAGCCCTGGGCTTAAACTCGAGACGTTTCAGTATCTGTTTCTTCTTTTGTCTCTTTTCTTCAGCAGCTGTTATCCAACCACAAATCCGTTTGTGAGACTTAATCCGTTCTACAGTTAAACACCGATTTTGTCCAAGAGAGACGCAGTTTTCGCTTAATCCCGACAATTAAATGCTAAACGTATACTACATGAAGAAGAGGTTCACTTATTTCTATTGAGACACACATGTATTTTGTTCCATAAAGTAGTTGATGATGGTGTGTGTGTGTGTGTGTGTGTGTGTGCAATAGGCGGTGAGTGTGTGAGTGAGTTGGCGGGGGGAAAAAATGGGGGTCACAGGAAATAGCTACTTTTTCTTTAGAAAAATTAGTGACATGACATGTGTAATGCATTATTTTACCGTGATTTGATCAATACGTAAGGAATAAACCACTCTATGTCATGAAAATAATCACTGATCAGGAGGTTGATTATTATCCAATAACAGCATCCCCCAGAGTGTTTTATTCCTCCTATAAAAACAGCAATTCTATTTAATGAAACAAGTTAGTTCCTGTTATCACTTACGTTATAGCAGCTATGAACAGTCGTTCCCCCACCAGCCTCTCTCTTTTTTTCCTCATGAAGCTAATAAGACAAAAGCAGGCGAAGATGTACCACTGACTGTTACAAAAAAAAAAGCACTGACACTGGAGACTCCTTCCATAAATGTTATACAAACATCTACTCATTGTAAATGTGTGAGTGTAAGTTGTTCCCGTCGAAACGCTAACATATTAGAGCGAGCACATTAATATACAGCTGAGACTTTCAGCTGCACTACTGTCGGAGCTGCTGTTACAGAAAATTCATCAACTCCTTCTGACCAATCAGAATTGAGAATCGCGAGCGTGATGATTTAGACGCGCAGCTTGCGCAAAGCTAAAGCAGCAGCTACGCGCTTCCCTTATTTGTTAGCGATATTAACCAACCTGAAGAAGCGAGCTTTGAACATGTCTCAGATTAATGAGCCATCTGAATTACAAAGAAATAAATAATGTTTAAATTTCTTCTTCTTTTTTTTTTTTTTGTCAATGAGTTTAAAATATTGTGGAATTCTGTCAGGATTTGTTGCACTGTGTTTAAATAAGAAAAGGGCCTTCCAAAAATATTTGACACGAAAACACTGTTGAAGCTTGAAGCTATTTTCACCGGACTTTGCCTAACCTTCTGTTCCGCTATCCACTCAAGGTCATGTTTGTCTCTTTGGTGTGGTAGATAAATACGCTACATCAGTGTTTCTGAGCGTACTGTAAATATTTACCATGGTCCGGTCGCCTGTGGGGAGTTCAACCCACCGCAGTGATAAACTTGTTTCCAGCCAAAATAGACCCAGAGATCTGGACTGAAACCCTGCCTTGTGATTATTTTGGAATCATCACCTCTGGAGATTTTCATATAATCCCATCAAAGCCATACAGGATGTGTCTGCAAACGTGGCAAGAAAGCCGAACGTTGCCTTTAAGCATGAGTGACATAAAGACGACAGGAGTAACGCTAACAGCCAGCACTGAGGAACGTGCAGCCTGGACAGGAGGCATGATGGGCCGGAGACGCTGCCAAAAGATGGAGGCATCTGCTACGCCCCCAAATCATAACTCACGCATATTAGAGTAAAGACCACGAGTCTCAAAAGGAGCCCTGTGCACTTTTTTTTTTTTTTCTTAAAGATCATCCTGCACATGCCAACACTGCTGATCTACAACACACTCAAGATGGGATTTCCATCTGGTTCCACTGTACTGCAGAGTTTGCATCATTTCATAACTTTTCATAACTTTTATTCTACAAGAAGGGTTATCCAGAGACTCACTAGGAGGTATATGATTATATCAGAATGTCAAATCAGAGTGGGCTGTCTAGGAGTGTTTGCTCTGCCAGGACACTTTCGGTTGTAAATGAGGCATGTAATCTGACAACAGTGTGCCTTAGAGCAGTCTTTATTAAACATCAGAGTTGAGTTAAGTGCCAGTAGTGAGGATTTAAGACAGAAACTGCGCACATCTGCATTCATGATGCTTTCGGCTTAACTCGGAATTACATTTCAAGCTACAAACTGGGGAAAAACACGGATGCTTCCGTGTTTGTCTTCTGTTAAGGAACAGTCTAGCCAGCTAATTGACGAGAGATGTATATTTTCCTCCTCAAAACAATGAACTTTATAGTCAGTGCTATAGATTTAACAAACTAATAAGTCTGGATCGATCTCTGATTGATCTAAAGCAGGTACTAGTATTTAATTCTGTTTAAATGCTGACAGGACATCATGTGTTGAACTCGGGGTTGAGGAGACCTTCCTGACTTTCCGAGATGAGGCAGCGTTTTCTTTGGTTTTTTGCTAATCGGATATCAGACATTCCGAGCTACGAGCTTTAGTCGAACGCAGCATCAGACATCAGATGTAACTGCGGACTTAAACACTCAGAAGTTAGATTTACGCATGGAAGGTGGAGTTGAATGGTGGAAGTGGAGGCATGAACTCCGTTATGTATGATTCTGGCCTTGTGGAGCAGTAGCCCAGCTTTGTGCTATAAATACACTCAAGAAAAAAAATATCGACTTCCATTTGAGACCAATATCCAAGACACAAATATGACACTATTAATGAATTAATAGTATTGTATCTTTAAAGTCTATGAATAGGTGTGAACTATACACAACTTAAGCAGGTGTGTAACCCATCTCTGAATACTCGGAACTTTCCCAACGTAAGTATTGATGTAACGTTTGGATGTAAGTCGCCGACTCTGAGTACCGTACACTGTCAGGATAGAAAGTTCCACCATCAGGGGTGGACAAGGCACTAGCCCAGGCTATGGTTATTTTGAAAAACAAGGACTTTTTAAATGACTTTTGGGGTTAAATTAACACATCTAATGCTTTATAGTCTAGTTTAGGTCTAGTTTTTAGTCTAGTTACTTTTTACTCCAGCTAATCTAGTCATCTGGAGGAAAAAAAAAACATGAGACTGGGGCAAGAACATTAGCTAGCTTATGAATTTATGATTCGTCCACCCCCAGTCACACAGCTTTAACCTTTAAAAGACCCTTATTGGTGAGCGTGAGGACTATTTCCTCGTAATGTTGCGACTGTAATTTGCTTGATTGTGAGTTTGGAACACAGTGTGATGGCGTTGCTTGTGTCTCAGACCTGCACGCAGGGTGAAGACAAACTGGCCATCGTATGCATCACTCCCTCACTGAAGGGCCTCAACGTTCGTCCTCCGGTCGCCACCAAGATGAAGTTTGTGCTCGACGGCTTCTCGACACGCCAGTATGACTTGACCTACGTGGAGGACCCGAAGTTTGAGGAGTTTCAGAAGCCCACTCTCACTCCCAGAGGCAGCAAGAGTGTGCTGGAGATTAAGGTACGAGAGCCACTCTCCACCACACACACACACACACACACACACACACACACACACAGATACGCACACAAACACTTAGATATGAGGGTTCTGGAAAAAGGTCACATCATACATGAAGGAAGAGTCACACACATACAGTAGGGTCCAAAAGTTTTCTATTTTGCATTCTTTTCTGATTTAATGCAAAACTGTTCATTACAAATTACATCATCTTATATTTTTATTATCTATTATATTATCATCTTGGAAACATGAACATGAATTTCAGAATTTCTAGGTATTTGGGTACGTCGCCCTTTTCGCTTTAATAACAGCATGCGCTCGAGCTGACCCAGACTCCAGAAGCTTAAAGTGTAAAGCCTGACGATCCGTGTTTGAGATCAGATCTGAAAACATCCTTCAACGGAAGACGTAAGTCTTGAGGAAAAAAAAAACCAAAAACCTTACCAAGGAGTTAACATGGTCAGTATCACAGATATGCTTCAGTTTTTGAACAGTGATCTAGAAATAATGCCAGATCTTGAATGTTCCTAATACTGAATATTTCATTTCATTTATTTTCAACATTTCACGATTCTAAAACTTCGTTCGTTTTCCAGCTTTAAATGAAAACATTAACCTTCCAGTGTGCTGTTAGAGCTTTGGCCCCTGAACCACCTCGGTTCTGTGCACTCAGTGAAGTGGAAGGAAATAATACTGAGACCAAACAGGAAACACAGTTCGTTTCCTATTGCAGACCAGCTGACCCTCTAACCTGCGTATTCTCTCCATCTCTCTTATTGTTCACAGCTCCTCAGGCTTCCAGCCTTTGACACATTAATGGTGAGATCCTTCGCATTAGCAACGGAAACGGGGTGCAAAAAATGAACATTTGAAACAATGAGACGCGGGAGGATTTTTTTATTTATTTTTATTTTTTTTTTTGGAACTGCCACTCACTGGTTAAGTGCAGCTGTTGAGCTGGGGGGTGGGGGTGCACTTTTTTTTTTTTTTTTTTCTTTCTGACTCCAGAATCAAATACCTTCCATGTTTACTGCATAGGCCATTTTAAAGACACACACACACACACACACACACACACACACACACACACACACGTTTGTCTTACTATCTTTGTAAGGATCTCTCGTTGACATAATTCATACGTCATGCAGCTAACTAATGCTAATCGCTACACCTAAATCTAAAAGTAACCTTAACCTCAGGAACCGAAAGGAAACATTTTAGTTTTTTTTTTTATTTACAAACAAATAAGAAAACCTTGTGGGGACCAGCCAAGGTCAAAACTCTTAAATATTCTTTTGTACACTGCAAAAAAATAGTATCTTAGCAAAAATATCTAATATTTCTCATTATGAGATTATAATACAACGGATATATTGACTATTAAGCCTATGTCTAGGCATATTCTTAATTCCCAGCTGAAAATGGTCTCATTCTGCTGGCAGATTGAAGTAAACAGAATTCTCAGGTGACATTTTCACAATTTTCAAGCTTGAAATGAGTAAAAAATAGTCATAATTGTATATTTGTTTAATAACAAGCTAATGAAGGGAGATGTGAGTTGAACTTGCCTGTGATGGAGATATGTTTTTGCAGTGTATCCTTGTGGGGACATTTAGGTTCCAGGCCCCCCAGCGGATGAAACTGTGGTAACTGTAACAGGAGATACAGGGGTTTTACTTGTAATTCATCTTTGTGAGGTACACAACTAAATAATGCACTTCAACCCTAAACTTCATCTCAGGAAATAAAACAGTAAATCGTTCGGCTCTTTTTTAAATAAAAAAAACAAAACTTTTTCCTCACAAGGACAAGCGATGTGTTCCTATTATTGCGGGGACACTTAGCACACACGTTTGCTGACTGTCCATGTATACTGATAATGGGAACTACAGCGGTCTTCATTTGTTTAGCCATTAGAGACCTTTTGTGCACTCTCATTCCCATGCAGTGTGTTTGTTCGCATTCGTGGTGGTCCGTGGCAGTGTTTTTCTTCCTTCTATAGCAATGAAAATAGGACTTGGCAGCTTGACCTGCATCTGAGAGGTTGTAAATGGACCAGAACAGATCAGGAGAGATGGAAAGAAAGACTGAATCAGTACAGCAGCAGACTTCAGCACTCGCTCATGTGGCTTTAGAAAACCATTAATGGAGGAAAATGTACTCTCTACTGCACGAGGCCATAATGGTGGGAAATAAAAAAAAACAAACTGTGAGTTATTGGAGCTTTGTCCAGAAATCTGTGCGTGCATGTGTACGTGTGTGTGTGTGTGTGTGTGTGTGTGCCTGTCTGTTTCTATTGGGTCGCAGGCTGATTGTTAGTGTATGGGAACAGGTGCAGAAGTGAACAGTGTGTCCAATCTGCAAAGCCCAGGCTGTCATGCAAAGAATGTGATCACTCTCTTTATTGCCTTCTGCTCTCTCTCTCTCTCTCTCTCTCTCTCTCTCTCTCGCAGGGCTCAGAGTCTGACTGAGTTTATAGTTCTCGTTTAGTTTAGAAGGTCAACTTAAAAGAGAATGATCCCCCCCCCGTCTCTATATCTTTGAACTAATCTCATTAACTGCACACACACAATTAGCAATTCACAGAGAATGAATGAAGTTGCATGCGATGTAGTGGAAGGAAATAATATGTTAATCGACCTCTTTTGTGGGTGCTAAATGTTCCAGTTAGCTAGTTCTCAAAAACACACTGAACCTACGAAAAGTATAAGCTTAAGTATAGGGTTGCAAAACTTGTGGAAATGGGCTAAGATTTAATACTTGCTCTTCGGCTGTATTGATTTTTACACGCAATCACTGCTCCTGAAGGGACTTTCAGGCTGCAGCTTGAAAACAGAAACTTGTAAAATGGAGAAAAACATAATATTTGGACTCAATAGTCCTTGAATAATCTTTCACGTTTTTTTTTTTTGCAGGTTAACAATCCTTTTTTTTTTTTTTTTGCGGGCTACACTACAGGAAACGCTGTTATCATTTAATGACCTGTTTATGCGTCAGTGATTAATTCTGTGTGTTTTGCTCTCTCTTTTGTTTTGCGCACGCAGGTTCCTCGCGTGGACGTGGAGGCGGTGAAGGGAGAGGTGCTGCGAGTGTCGAATCGCTCCTGTGAGAGTGTAGCTCTGGTGGGAAACACACTGGAGTGCACGGTGCCCTCTGAACTCCAGACCGCCACCAGAGAGCTCGAGGTGGAGGTGAGAGAAGCTCGACACCGCCGACTCAATCCTCTTTAGACGCCTCTTTATCGCTGCTCGCCAGTTTCACACCCTGACGGGGCCAGAGTAGCTCGATCATATTTTCAGAGTGGGATATTGGATATTAATTTTCCCTCCACGGTTGCTTCATTGTTGTTTTATGAGCCCAGAACACAATGCCGATAAGACGGCTTGTATTTCCTCTCCATCCACAAAAACAGCCGCTGACGATCTGATACGATGCAGAGTGGAGACTGGACGCTCAGTGAGTGGTAGCCTGAGTGTGACTTCAGGCCCTAATCTGACCCCATCGCAACACCGTGAGAGAAAACGCACGTCTCAGCCTAAACTCAATAACCGTCTCGTCAGTGAGAGGGAAGCTCCAGCTCTAATCCAATTTCCTGTCCTGCTGGCAAGCGTGTGCTTTGTGACCACTTTAAATTATTTTAAGAGAATGAATGCTTCCTCTTCATTTGGGGGAGGAGATAAATGATGCTCTGCTGGTCAAAATCAGGGGTCACATTCTCTCCTACTGTACTAGCATGTAATAAGTCGACGACGGGGTGGTGTGATAAAGCAGAGTTACCTGTTACCAACAGCATGCCCTGAAGTGTTTCGTTCCTCTTATACCGCAGCAAATTCCTAACGATTACAATTTTTCTTAAACCACTAGCTGTCGGAGGCATTATATTTTCAGCTAGATCCTCGTTAGTGTGATGTCTCAAAATAGGATTTATATGGACTTATCATTAGAACCAGCAGACGAACGGATTCGATTTTGGAAACAGGGTAAAGGTCACAGCAAGGTCAAATGTCTGAAATCGTTTTTCTTCAATCGCTTCCTTCCTGTTCCCAAATATTTGAAGGGTATTTTTGGCACACAGAGTAGTAACAAGAAGAGCTACACTTGTACGGCGGCGGAGGCATCCCCATCGACGCCGTTGGAATCGAGCTCTAATTGTTATTTATTACAGAACGACATACCATTCTTTTTATCCATTTATAGTTACATGTAATGTTGTGGAATGAATGTCTGTAAAGCAAGTTAGCTCTTACGTTATAGCAGCTACAAACAGCCGTTCCCTCATCAGCCTCTCTTTTTTCCTCAATCTTGAAGTTAACAAAAGCAGCTCATCGCGTTACCGAGAAACCGCGAAGCGTAAAAACTCCTCGGTGCCGAAGATGTCGGAAAACTTGAAGCACTGACACTGGAGACTCCTTCCGTAAATATTAAATAAATGTCTCCTTACAGAAAACTGCATTTTTAAAAAAAAATAATCCTTTTATTTGGATCATCCACCACACTGGTTCCTATGATTGAGCTGTTACTATGGAAACGATAAAGTATTAGAAGGATTGCATTATAATGTAATATAAATTTGTGATTTAGAAGAAGAAGAAGAAGAAAATCTTCTTGATTTGCAGCTGAACTACTGTCAGTGCTGCTGTTACAGAAAATTAGCCAAGACCTTCTGACCAATCAGAGTCGAGAATCCAGCAGCGCTGTGGGATAAGTTTAAAAAATATATATTTAATACATTGATTCAAGTGGGTTTGGAGTGTGGAGAAGGTTTAAATATACAGACTGCAGCTCTACAGGAGTAGAGTTTAAGCATTAAGTGGAACTGCCAAGGTAAAGTGTACCAGATTTATGGCAGTGAATGTACACCACACTTATCTTTATTCTCAAGCGGTTTCTTACCTCTTATACCTCTTGTCCGCTGTTCGGTCCACTTCATCATTTACGTATACAACTTAAGGAACACTTCACTAAAAATAGCTAAAGCGGAATCCATTTAACATAACTCTGCACTCAAAAGCATGACTTTTAACTGGTTACTGAGTTATAAATTCACGTTTTTTCCATTTAAAACAGAGACTTTATCAGTGCTTAGGAAACAACCTGCATAACCAAGGTACGTAGCTAAGGAAAGAGGTGGAGCTGAAGTGTGGAAAAACGTACATGAGCGTAAAAGTGTAAAGTCTTCAAAACCTTCTTGAGAACCTTTTTTGTTTGTTTGTTTGTTTTGCATCGTTTATTGCAAATAGGTCACAACAGTACGTTATTTTTCTACATAATCTCCATTTCATTCAGCGCTTAAGGGGAGTCTATGGAAAAAAAAATCACTTCTGATCTATGTCACACTTTTAAGCCTTATCATTTTGAATGATTTGGAAACCATGCATTAGCATTTGGGAGACCTGTGTCCATGCACGTTCAGATGATTTATTTGCATGACGATGTGTTTGCAGTGGATTCAGGCCTCGTCCTCGGTCATCCTGGGCCGAGTGGTTCTGGCGCAGGAGCAGGACTACAGGCCGCTGATCGCCGGCGTGGTGTGTGTGTCCATCCTGCTGCTCCTGATGCTCGCACTCTTCGCCTGGATCAAGAGGAAGAAGCACATCGACGGTGCGTATTCGCGCAGTCGCGCGCGCTCCTCTGTGCAAGCGATGATCACTGGCCGTGCTCGTTGTTTGAGACTGGATTCGGTTCTGGATGAGAGCACGTTGTTTAATAGGAAGACGTTCTAATAATAGTGTGTGTCGCCCCAAGAGAGAGAGAGAGACAGAGAGAAGAGAAGAGAAGAGAAGAGAAGAGAGAAGCATCAGTTTCTGGGTTGCGCTAGACTGATAATGCAGGAGCACATGGGGAAGCGGCCTGTCCTCGTTTTCTTTAAAAAAAAAAAACTCTTTCTGTCTCTCTCTCTCTCTCTCTCTCTCTCTATCTGCATGTAGATTTAGCTGAGGGGATGGTTTGGTATGACGGCCGCGCACACATTCCACACTTGGACATGCTGGCAAACGCGAGGAGTGTCAGTCCCACTAACGAATTGGTGTCTCACGAGTCTCTGGACTATAGAACCACTTTGCTTGAGGGTACGTTTTGCTGCCTTTGCTGCTTCCTGCTCAAAATAAAACAGTTTTTGCATCATGTTGCTCCAGCAGGGATCCTTCTCCAGCTCAGCAGAAAAACTTTTATCCTCTCCCTCCTCCTCCTCCTCCTCCTCCTCCTCCTCTTTGCATGCTCCCTCGCTCTCGTTTCTCAAAGGAGTAAAAACTCTCTCTTTCAGCCTCTCATCCGTAAAAATAAAAAAGCCAGGTCTCGAGTTTCACCCCCTCTCCCTTTGTAGTTGTTGTAATTACCTGACCTCTTAGACAACTCCGCTCATTTAGCTGACCCTTGTAGTCTTAAGCTTTAGTGAGCCAGCGATTGACCTCTCGACCTTCTGACCCCGCAGACCAGAGCTTACCGATGTCTCCGAGTGAGTCGTGCCGTCCTCCCCCATACGTCCACGCGCACGTGGACCTGTCCTCCGTGCTGGGGGCGGAAGGAGACCTGTCTTCTCCCCTCCTGCCTGTTTCTGCACCCGTGGACCTGAGCAGCCTCCACCCTGAGCTCCTGAAAGAGGTGCAGCATGTCGTCATCGCCAGGGAAGACCTGCTCTTACACGTTAACGAGATTATCGGAAGAGGTGAGACGACACGCTAAAGATTTTCAACACTCTACCACATGCTGTATGCATTAATCACACAACCTGTTCAGTGTCAAAGTTTGCATCCCCAATGGCGGTGAAATGAAAAGGAGGAAAATGTTTCTCTGGTCTGCGGTTTTTCTACAAAAAAATACAATTCCAAGGAAAACGATGCAATACATAAGAATTATTGGCACCCTTAATAAAAAAATATTGTATAAAATAAACATTATACACAATGATTCAAGTAGAATAAAAAAATTTCGAAGAAAAATCGTTCTCAACAGAACCACTTTTTTAATGATTAAGATATTTTCTCTCCAAAATATGTCCCAAAATTATTGACACCCCTAAGAGTCATTTATTTTAAATCACTGCAAACAAACAAGTCATGCTTGTTTTTGTTTTTTTTCTTTCCCAGTCCAGGAACTCTGTTTGTTGCCTTTAATCATGTCCTGTTTTCCCGAGGTATAAATATAAGGTATAAATATGATGTAAATATAAATGAAACCTAATACACCGAATGCCCCTTTGCAATCGCTATGGATTATCATAAGGCTACACAGACTTTCTGTGCCGTATTTGTGCATTAACGCACTAACGATTTTCCACGCTTGAGGTTATAAAATGCCGACTGATGACTGATGTCCGTGGTACGAAATCCTATAACCTAAATTAGTGATACATAAATTGTGAGCTTTCATGCACAGTAATTTTAAAAAGAGCTTTTAAAGGAATTCGAAGCCATTTAAAAACGTGTCGAATTGGGGCGACACTGCAGGACGTCTGCATGCTGAATCGTCCCTCTAGCCATCGTGCTGTAAAACCGAGGGGGTGTGTGAACTCAGTGAGATCAGATTTACTGTAGAGTTCTCGTTCCCATTCTCAGCCTTGCCCAGAATTCCCTAAAACCCACTGCAACCCCTCTGGGAAAGCCCAGTTCTGTGTGTGTGTGTGTGTGTGTGTGTGTGTGTGTGTGTGTGTGCATGCGGTTGAGTAAGTTTTAGTACTGCGTGAGTGTGGGGGTGCTTGGTGTGGTGATTTGTTCCCGTTTTAAATTCCCGTCTCATTGTTGGGCTGTCTCGAGGCTCCGTGTGGTAATCTGACTCGGCTGCCATCTGGGGGGACGTGATAGCAGCTCAGAGGGGAGATTACGCTCCTCTACACACCATTATTTTAACACAAACACACACCAACCTCAAAACAGCACACCGCAGCCCCACCTTTACTCACCGTTCACTGAATGGCAGTGTGCGTTAGAGAAAGCTCTCCGTCTAATCTTTCGTTTTCGGGAGGTAGATACCTACTGGAGGTTTTAGCCATTTTGCGTCCATGCGAGACACCAGACTGTGGCAAAATCTCAAAAGAGAGATGCAACAAAAAACATCACGAGATGCCACCGCACTGTACTACGTGCATAAGTAAGGTCGCTTTTGCATATGAACAGATGTTTCTTCTGTCTGAACAGAACCCTGGTGTTGTTCTTCAGGCAGATGAGAACACAGCAATCACACTCAGGTCCCAGAGTCTCAGTAGTGCATCCAAGTAAACTCTAGTGAGAAACTGATTCGCCTCTGAATCGAATCAGCTGCAGGACGTGAATCAAACAGCCACGTGTTTTGGTTTGCAACATTTTTTTTTTTTTATAGATGCGAGCTGCTAAGCTGAGCCAAAGGACAGAGCTGTAGCTCTGCAGAAGTGCCAGGAGTTCTGGAGATTGGGATCAAAAAGAGATTTAAAAAAAAAAAAAAAAAAAAAAAACACTAGATGTGACATGCAAAACGTTGTTCTCCGGGTGATTTTTGTCATTTCTACTTGCACATATTTCAACGAATGAAAGCTTTACGGGGATGCTTTCAGCCCTACAAGCTCCTCAGCCGATTTTTTTATTTTTTTATTTTTTTGCTTTCTGATCTCTTTAATTATGTGCAATTGTTAAACTAAACCAAATAGCAAATGATACCCAATCAGTATCAGTCTGATTCAGACTCCGCAAAAGGACTAATACGCGTGAAGAGTTGCCTCTAACGTACCTGCGTCAGCTAAAGTAGTGTTTCTCAATCCGGGTCTTGGAGGACCACCGCCCCGCACGTTTTAGTTTTCCATCCTCAAACCCGCCTGATTCACTCATCCGCTAATCGACAAGCCTGAACCAGATTGAACTGGGTGAGTGAGTAACAGGAGATTGAGAAACACTGCTCTGTAGTAATCCACTGACTGTTCACATGAGCTGACTTTGTTTACATAGCTAGGCAAATCTGAGACCTGGGTTTTAGATCACGTGGAAGAAATGTGGAGGAGATCAAGGCACATAGCGATGAAAAATCGTATTGTGTGTAAATACATCAAATTTAATCTGAAATGATTTAAAACCGTGATTTGGCTTCTTAAATACACTGGAAAATGGACTTTTGAAAAGAGTGAGACACTTTGGAATGCCGTCGCTGCTTCCACTACAGAATTTGAGAAATGACTTCAGCCAGAGGCATTAATCAGGTGGAAGCAGCGACAACATGAAGGATTGTGGGTAATTTCCCGAGCTCTGATGTTCTATTTATTGCACCAGGCCCAGGTAGTCTTCACACTGGACCTGCCTTCATGCTGGTATTCATTCAACATTGTGTTTGTTTACAAATTGTGAAGAAAAATGTTTAAAAAGAAAGAAAGAAAGAAAAGTAAATCTGATTTGACTGGGCAAACCGAGTTTCTGATGTCAAACGGATTTGAAACCGCAAATAAAGTTTGCTTGAGTCTAAGTGGATAAAGTTAAATTGTATGGGGTTTTTTTTTTTTTTTTGGTCAGAGCATAAAATCTTTTGTGTTCAGAGCATAAAATCTTTTTGTGTAGTGCATAAAATCTTTTTTTAGTTTGTTCAGAGCAGAAAATCCATGACAACCTGACAGTAACGCTGTTTGACCTCAGGACACGTTGCATGCAAGTCCAGTATGGGAAAACTTCCTCTCAGATGGCGAGGCAGAGAGAGAAATGGAGGGAATGAAGGAAACAGGAATATTCCCACAGCATTGTTGATTGATTGATTCCTCATTGTTCAGCACTGCGACAATTTGAACGAAATAAACGGCCGTAAACACGGCGCAGGACCTCTGATAGATTGATGCACTGAGGCTTACTTGTTGTCTTCCCCTCTTTGTGAACGCCAGGACACTTCGGCTGTGTTTTCCACGGGACTCTGCTAGAGCCAGACGGCCAGAAACAGCACTGCGCAGTCAAGTCTCTAAACCGTGAGTGTGCGTGTGTGTGTGTGTGTGTGTGTATGACAACATACAAGTGTGTCCTCTTTAATAGTACATTACACCCCATGGAGAGTTGATACAGATGTTCACGACTGTAATATACCACAGCACTGGATTCTCAATGGTCAGAAAGTGGTTAGCTCTGGTTTATATTAATATAAGCACTCATTCTGATATGTAATCGTTTCTACGGTAACAGGTCGTTCACGGAGACTTGTAAAGCAGACAGTCTGCGTAAACAGATTAAAGAATGTGTTTAATTGTCGACATGGTGAAGTTCCCCGTTAGGAGATGTTTGTTTAACATTTATGGAAGGAGTCTCCAGTGTCAGCGCTTCATAACGCTCAGCGGTAACGGCGTAACTTTAACTTTTATCTAAACTAGGAACGATTTTTGTAACAGGATGTAGATGCAAATCGTCTCATCCACGTGTCCTCTTTAATGCTCTGCTTGAGATCCTGTTTCTGTCTCTCGTGCTCATTGAGCGATGCGATGCGATGTGAGGCTAATCTATTACAGGTCTCTTTTACGATGTCTGTGTGAGCATTAAGACGATAATAACGATGACGAATGATCCGTCTAGTGGCCATATCACATTAGAGTTGCCCCTAATCACGTAACATGTCGTTCGGAGACCTTCTGAGATTTATGACCTGTTCACCGAGCTTGTCTCTCCTCGCCGCCATTTGTTTTCACCATCGAGCCGATTTCAGCGGAGCAGAGCCGCGACTGAATTCTCATGACACGTTTATTTTGTATATACAGTCGGCGTTTCGTTGCTGAGAAATGCAATGGCGGGTTTTGCCTCTGTAATCATTTTGGCAACGCTTTTCATTCAGCTTCACGTTTATATTCCATCAGCAGCATTAACAGAGTAACTCACACTTGTGTTAACGGATGTTTGGTAAATTATCAACATTTTGCAACATGCTGTAGTGAAATTGTTGCGAATTTATGTGGAATTATTTGAGTCATTGATTGAACTGATAGTCAAAGCAGGTGTATTTTGCCAGTTAGCGTGTACTTAAGGTTACTTATGGTTCACTTCTCAAGTAAAGAATAACAATTTTGCTGTTCTAGGAAAAAACATCAACAACAGTGTGGTGTGATGAATCGGAGTTCCTCTTACTATATAATACTTACTATATTTGTATTTTTTTTAATTAATAGCACGTCTCAAAGTATCTTATTCATCTCATGCTAGAAATTTGCTAACTATTACAATTTTTAATTCATTAATGACCAGCATGTTGTATGTTTTATCCATTTAGAGTTGCATTTATAATGTTGTGGAATGTCGGTGAAATTAGTTCTCACTTATGTTACAGCAGCTATAAACAGTCGTTCCCTCACTCTTTTTTCTGTCTCTTGAAGTTAGTAAAACCACAAAGCATAAGCTGTATGCGCTGAGCACTGACACAGGAGACTCCTTCCATAAATGTTAAATAAACATCTAATAAAACGTTAATTAATGTTAGTTAAGGGACTCCTAATGTAAAGCATGGCGATCATTTCTGTAGTGTTCTGAAGGTTTTATCCAGTCTGTAATGGGATGAGTGATACATTTATGTATTGTATTAGAAATTCCAGGTGTTCGGATGTAGCACACATGGCTCTTCAGCTCTGATTCCTCAAGCATTAATCCAGCTCTACACCTGATCTACTGTGTGAACTCCAGTCCTGCTCTTTGCGCTCTTTCTCCTTTCCGCTCTGCTATTTCCTGCTTCCACGGAAACACTAAACAGCTGTTTAATCTTCTCGAAATGTGAAAGCTCCACAAACTAGATTAAAGAGGCGACGGGGGGAAAGGGGCAGCCCCGGAGAGAGACGCAGAGTGCATCCAGTAATGGCTGGCTCATGTTACACTAGATTAAGTCCCATCTCTGAAACAGCTTCTCTCCAGGGTGACATATCGAGCTGTGTGTGAGCACTGAAGGCATTTCGAGTGAATGTAGTTCAGCTGATGGTTTTGTGGGAAAAAGGGGTTAGTGGACGATGGAGATTAGCTGATCGTGAGTATATGGTAGCAAACAGACACTAAACAATAAGCCCATTTCTATTCAAATGACGTTCTGAGACTTGATTCTTTTTTTTTTTTTTTTTTAATGAACTTTCTGTTGCCTCGAAAATGTAGAACCTCCAAGTGTCCTTCGGTTGTCTCTCTAAGGGAACCCTTAAAGCTTAATAGAACCCTATGTAGAATCCTACAATGGAGTGATTGTCTATAAGAAATGGTTCCATGTTGACCCTTAATTTTCCAATCAACCTTTAAAAAATGCACCAGTTCAGTTTAGCATAGGGTTCTAGGTATTAAGAAGACAATACTGACCAATAATTTGAAGTTTGTGCCACACAATAACCCGGTTAATACATTAGAAAAATGGCTCTTTAAGGGTTCATTGGATAATCAACGCTTCCAGAAAATCCTGGCAACCCTTTCTGATAGGGAAAACTTCTACATAGAGCCTTTAAGATCTTCGGTTTGAAGGCACTTCACCTAAACGGAATTGATACGCTGTATGAGATTTCTGTAATTTGATTCCGTAAGTAGAAGTTTAACATTTATGGAAGGAGTCTCCAGTGTCAATGCTTTGTAACAGTCAGAGGTAAAGCCAAGTGTTCCGGCGTCTTCAGGACAGACGAGTTAACGCTTTGTAGCTTCGCTGTTTTAGGACAAGATGTGTTGCTTTGTCGTATAAACTTGAAGAGAAGGAAAAAGAGAGGCTGGTGAAGGAGTGACTGTTCGTAGCTGCTATAACATAAGTGAGGACAGGAGATAACTACTTTGTGTGCGTTCCACAACATTAAATGTAATTAGAAATGCTTAATAGTTATGCCAGGTATTTATCTTTTATAAATAAAAAAATGATGTAATCATTGGCAAATTGCTGTGGAAGAAGAATAAACCACTTGGAGACGTGCTGTTTTTTTTCCGTGGTATTGGCCCTCTCTGTTTGTTTATCATTTTCATATAACAGTGTTTTATTCCATAAATGTTTGGATGAATGGTAAATTTCTGTTCTAATAATGAACTTGTTTTTTAAAGAGACTTATTCTGAGTACTAAAATACACATGCTATTGCGCTTTTCTACATCTTAGAGCCAAAACGATCTAAAACTGTGTTGTGTCGTGACTGCAGGTATCACAGATATCGAAGAGGTGTCACAGTTCCTGAAGGAAGGAATCATAATGAAGGACTTCAGCCATCCCAATGTGCTGTCTCTGCTGGGAATCTGCCTGCCCAGTGAAGGCTCTCCTCTGGTGGTGCTGCCTTACATGAAGCACGGAGATCTGCGCAACTTCATCCGAGACGAGAGTCACGTACGTTCAGCCAGGCCATCAGCGTTCACACCGCGGAGCCATCTCTCACAGTCCTGGTCGGTTGTGTGGTTTTTTTTTTCTCAGTGAAAGATCGTTGTGTTTTTTTTCGCTCAGCAGAACCCCACGGTGAAGGATCTCATGGGCTTCGGCTTGCAGGTGGCTAAAGGCATGGAGTATCTCGCCAGCAAGAAGTTTGTGCACCGAGATCTCGCAGCCAGGAACTGCATGTAAGCTTTCAGCAACACTGTTTCTTTCCTTCATATCTCTGGACGCATTAAACTACAGCATTAATATTGTATTGCAATGCATTATTTACCTGCCTCCGAGTCCAGCAGCAATCTCGGCTTCTTATAAAAAAAATAATAAAATGAATAAATATAGGAGGCATGCAGCCTGAGTGCTCTTCTTTAGGCTGTTAGTGCTGACAAGCCTGGATTTCCATGGGGAAGCTCCTAAAAAAAAAGAGAAACATTTCGCTGGGCCTTTATATGAATGAGGCTTTCAAATGATAGCATAAGAGCCACAATCCTGTTGATCACTAACATTAGCTAGCGGGTATAGCACCGAGGTTCTGCAGCTAAAAGTTAGTCGCCATGTCGTCCTTAATCTCAAACGTGAACTATCTCAGCTTCCCGAATCAACTAAATGCAGAAATACTGAG
>JAKKZJ010000007.1:26571078-26584999 GCA_033441845.1 Pangasius mekongensis
TGTCCTCCTTTCCTGGAGCAGGTTTCGGGTCTTTTCCCCAGGCACCGTAATAGTACGAGGTTCCGTACTGGGTGAGGCCGTAAGTTCTAGGGCCAGTCACGTTGACCAACTGACCTTGTGGACAGCGTCCTACACACACACACACACACACACACACACACACACACACACACACACACATGCGATTTAATGATCAGAAGCACTATAAAAAAAGAAGGAAAAAACACAAATGGACTATGATATATTTTTAAAACAAATGCACTATAAATTTTTTTTAAAAAAAACAGTTGGCCAGATCAAGGACATCCTCCAGGAGGTAGGCATTTCTGTGTCAAAGTCAGCAATCAAGACAAATCTTCACCAGAGCAAATACAGAGGGCTAACCTAGCATCTGGTGTTGGTTAGGACTTAAGTGCCTTGCTCAAGAGTTCATCCCAGAGCACTGTGCACACACACATTCACACCTAGGGGCAATTTAGCATCACCAATCCATCTACCGGCATGCTTTTAGGAGGTAGGAGGAAACTTGAGAACTCAGAGGAAACCCACAACGACGTATGACAGATATGACAGGTTAAGTTTTTGCTGGTGCATCCCCTTGAATTAACAGTAAGGTTCAATGCAAAAGTATACGCACGTGGGCGAGGGGTGGGAGGCTGAGGGGTGGTTTGATGCTTGTTCTGACATGCAGTTAATTCTCTCGTCACACGCCGATTTTCACGCTCTTTGATCACCACGTGCAAAAGATCGAAGGCCTCGAGCTCCTGCATGCCCTTGGTCATGCTTTCCAGCTTCAATTGCACACAGACAAAACAACAATCATGATCATCCACTTGCTAAATTATTCATTCAGCAGATGCTTACAGCCAAAGTGACTTACAAATGAGTGAGGACACAATTCAAGCAGGTCATTAATTGCCTACCACTCAACCAATTATTTACACAATACACCATTTAGGTCAAAATGTCTAATTGAAAATGTAGATAAGATAGACGAGGTATGTTAAGACATTTTACAGATGGCCTGGTTCAACACAAGCATTGATCAAGCTTATTGGTGAGTCATCAATAATGACTCGAAATCTCGTTAAGGGGTCGACTAAAAAAAAAAAAGGGTCCAGATTTGGAGGGATGTTTTGAATCATTTATACACTGACCATGCACAAGCATGTGCAATACTCAAAGCCCTGTTCACTGCCTGTTTAAAGAAACTCGGTCACTATCTAGTTGTCCAGAATCAAATGAGATTTTAATCTTATAGATATAATTACATCAGTGACATATAAAATCAGCACTAGGAGTTCTTCCAATTGTTTGCAGTCAGGAACCGTTACAGTAACTGCAAAATACATTTCAACGTCCCCTAAGCACAGATTTATTTTATGAACATAATCGAAATATTTAAGCAGTGAGCCTTCTTACTCCTCATCTTTCCAACCACAGGACACGTTAGGCCCGAGCTGACAATATTTAAAGTTGGAATTATTTAGGGGTTCAATTCAACCCCTTAAACTCAAATGAGCATTCGAAGAGGTTAATAACTATAATATCCCAATAATAAATACAATAACTATGATGATGGTTGTTTGTGAAAAAAAAATAAAAATAATAATTACAGAAGATCCCAAGACTCTACTTTGAGAGTCACTAAATTACACAGATATCTCTGCTCACATATTGTATATTACATAAATTTCATATCCAGGCTATAATTAAAATGCAATTCACTTACAACAATTACTTTAGGTGACAAATTTTATGTCAGACATATTTCTATTTGGCCTTTACTCATCCAAATGTAGTGATTTCATCTAAAACAGTTTTTGACCACTAGAGTGCTATTAGTGCTCACTTGAAGACTCAACAAATCACCCATTTTTAACATAATTTCTGAAATATTTCATGAAGTTTCATCTCATCAAGTCAAAAGCATGGGTTCAGGTGATCAAATAAAGTCGATACTTTAAACAATCAGGATAAATAGTGTGCACCCAAAAATAAAGACTTAGTAACTCCACTGCAATACATATATAAGGCAAACAGTAGCGTAATCAGAGCTGAACTGCGACAGAGTTTAATCTATTTAAACAATACATGGTTTCTTTTTAACATGTTGCATTATCTAAGGTAAGGGCTCTTTTTTTTCAGTTTAGATTTATCTTACAAACAAATAAAAAAATTAGGCACTTTATTAATTATTTTGGATGTTTATTTGACACTTAATTTTTTAACTTTCCACCCATTTTTATTAGAATTGTTATTGATACTAGTTGACATTATGTATAGGCATAATAACTTTGATAATGGTGGGCTATGGTAGTTTTTTCATCACTAAAATTAAAAAATGGAGGCTGTGCTTTACAGACACCACTTTCAGAAGCACAGCTCGAAGTTTTGCTTCTTTAGTTTGGCAGAGAAGCAAAATAATAATAATAATAATAATAATAATAATAATAATAAATAAATAATAATAATAATGTAGATACTGAGTGGTGCATAAACTGGCTCCAAAAGTTTAGGATCTAACTGTATACTCCATAAAAAAGCATGATGTGAGGTGGTGAAGTAAGTCACCTTGGCTGCTGTGCCGTCACTGAGCTGCTTGTGGGAGTTGATGGTTTTCTTCAGTTTACCCATGAGCTCCAGGACCTCAGCGAGCTCGAGCTCGATGATTCGCAGCGACACGGCTCCATACAGATCACCGTCATCCTCCTTCTCCAACACAGACACACTCTTCTCCAGCTGCTCCAGCCGCCGCTGCAATCCCAGCATCAGTACATCCACCTCTGTTAACTGAGAGAGAGAGAGAGAGAGAGAGAGAGAGAGAGGATCAGAGGTAGGAACAGTTTAATGCATTCTGTTTCTCTAATGCCTATCTGCACAGCTTTTAATCATAGCAAGATTTAAAGTATAACCTTTTTTAATATGACAAAACATCTAGCATGCTTAAGTAATTAAGAAACTACATATATTCTGGATAGGTGTAAGGATGTCAGCTAATACTGGAAGATTGCATAGTTGGAATATTGGATCATTCCAGATTGTCTCATCTGCTGTTTTCACTGGGGAGAAAAACATTTGCTCTTTTTGTGAATTTTGGAGTGATAAATCGTAGCAATGTACTCTACAAAATGTGTAAACAGGTATATTAATAATTAAAAACTGTAATTGCTGGTAAACTGATGTGATATAAGAGGAATAAAACACTTCAGGACGTGATATCGGAAAATGATATACTATTGCGTGGTAACCATAATGTCACTGATTATTTTTCTTTTAACAGCATGACACCGAGATTTTTATTCCTTACCTGTCAAATTTCAGAATACATTTCTCACCTGTCAAATTTCAGAATATTCAAAGTGCAAGGAAAAAAGAGTGCATGTCCCTTAAGCCACACACCTCTGTTGGACTGACGCTGTTCGTGCATTGGTTAGCTGCAGTGCGGATGGAGTCGAGTTTCTCCATCGGGAAAGGACGCGCCAAGTTCTTCAGCTCACACACACAGTCCTTCCCGCTCACACACTGACAGCAAAAACATCACAAATTAAAAACAGCACAAAGAAAAAATATACATTTGTGCAGGCCGCAGTACTTTTGTTCATTTGTAGATTGTGATGTCTGACTCTTTAGATGTTAACCCCACATCTTAAACTTGTTTATAAGGCAGAAGTGTGAAGCGTACAGTACAGCTGTGTTCCTCTTACCTGAAAGAAAAGGGCGAGGAAAAATGCAGCCGTCCATACGGACAACAGAGACGACTTCATGTTTGTTTTAGAAGACGAGCAGAATGAAGACGCTGCAGCTTTATAGCAGGAAACCAAGTCCAGAGGCTGTCTTAAAGCAAATCACCACCTCCTCTTACAAAATCAAGGTGTGCTAACAGAAATTTCAAATTCTGCTGATCAGAGTATTAAAAAGGCGAAAAAAAAAAAAAAAAATTGGGGAAGGAAGCTCTGTTTTTGCTGATATCTGCGGTGGTGTGGCACAGTACAGGATGATGTCGGACAAGCTGGGTTTTGGTGTTTGCATAACTGTTGCACAAGCACGTGTCAAAACAACAGCAGCAAGATTAAAAACATCCATGTACTCATTTTTAATGCATCTTTCACATTTTTGCTTTCTTTACCTGAATAATAGCAGATTTATGCTTTGATGCTCAGAAACAGATTTAATTCGATCCATCACTTTATACCACAGTACTGTTGAATTCTCCATTTTGATTGGTCAGAAGATGTTGATTAATTTTCTATAACAGCAGCTCTGATAATAGTGCTGCTGCAAATCAAAGGTTATTACTGTACTCCTACTAATACATTATTGTTTCAAGAGTAACAGCTCACCCACATAAACAGATTAAAAAACGTTGATGTTAGGTTTTCTGGGGAACGACTGTTTATAGCTGCTATAATGTAACTGAGAACTTATTTCAAGGGATATAGAGTGAGGGGAAATAATTGTTCAGACACTTGTTTTTGTTGCACCCCTACACACAATGTATTGTGACTTTGTGCTTATAAATATGAACAAAATAGTATGTATTCATAAGATTTTTAAAAAATTGAAGAAATTAATAGAGAAAAAAAGTATTTGGACACCACAAATGAACAATATTAGTACTTTGTTGCAAAGCTGTTGTTGGCATTTGCAGCTTCAAGATGTCTACTCTAAGTAGTAATTCGCTTTTTGCAGAATTGTGGTTTAATTTTGTCCCGTTCCTCTTGACACTGTGTTGACACACACACCCGGAGCAGCCTTTTTTGCTGCGCTGGTCATTCACTCCCCCCACCTACAATCCCTGCCAGCCCGAGACTCAAACCCACGACCTTCAGGTTTACCTTTGGGTTGCAAGTCCGACTCTCTAACCATTAGGCCACGACTAATGTACGACTGTACTGTAAAATGTAACCATGGTCACTGAGGAGTAGGCAATGGCATGAGTTTTCCTTCTTGCCTTGGCATTGTTTGAAACAGGTCTGTGGTAGAGAGTGAACTGGAACCTTGGCTAGGGTAAATTCAAACACTTGGCTGGTTTTGAGATACTCAAGATTTTTGTGATCAGTGTAGATGATGAACCTTCCATCCAGTGCCGCTATTCCCCAAGAGCCAGTTTTTACGTGCCAGCAACTGTCTGTTCCCAATGTTGTAGTCTTGTTTGGCTGGTGAGTGTTTCTTTGAGAAGAATGCCACTGCATGAAGTTTAGGCTTTTCTAAAAATCACAGTGACAACACGGCTTCAACCTGAGTTTCAGAGGCATCGACTTCTACAATGAACGGCTTAGAAGGGTCTGGTTGCTTTAGAATGGTGAATGCCTCCTTTAGCTATGTGAATGCTTGGTTAGCTAACAGTTTAGTTAGCTGTCTCTTGGAGCCCTTTTAAGGAGGGATGTTAGGGAAGCATCAATGGAATTAAATCATCTGATGAACCTTCTGTAAAAGTTGGCAAAGCCAAGAAATCTTTGCAATTTTTTGACTGTGGTGGGCTGTGGTCAGGTTTTGACAGCATTGACTTAACATGCATTAACATGCCATATTATTGTCCATAAGCACCCCTTCAGTGCTTATCAGAGAGCCCAGAAAATAAATCTTAGACATATGAAACGTACATTTCTCTCCTTTTTTTCCTTTTACATTTCTCTTCCTTCTACAAGTGATTTTGGAGCAAGCAGGTGAGGACTTTCTTAATATCGTTCACGAGAACATCCATGGAAGGGTGATAGATCAAAATGTCATTGATGTAAGCTATGAAAAATTTCCCCAGCATGTCCTGGAGGACATCACTGATCAGGCATTGGACGATTACAGGAGTGCAAGAGAGCCCTTTGGCATTACACAGTACACAGTATGGCATCCCCTTCTCTGATTGTGATGAGGTTTTAAACACTGCACAAATGCAATTTAGTGAAAACATGGGCATTTATGTGCTGTTCCAGTGCAGAAGGCACCAGAGGCAGGTGCTATCTGCACTTTACCGTGATTTGGTTTAACCCTCTATAGTCAATGCATAGTTGAAGCCCACCCCCTTTTTTCTCCACAAAGAAGAATCCTGCAGATGCTGGAGATGTGGATGGTCAAATGTAGCCTTGTTGAAGTGCTTCTTCAATGTACTCTTCCATGGTTTGTTTTAAAATGCTGACAAGGTATAGATGCAGTTATAGGGTGGCATGATACCTGCCATGAGCTCTTTATCACAGTTATAGGGTCTGTAAAGAGGCAAACCATTTGCCTTAGCTTTGCTGAAGACTTCAGTGAATTTATGGTAAATTTGTGGACTCTTCACCTTGGTGGTTATCTCAGGGCTTTCCACTGAAATTGATGCTGCTAAAAGCTGGATCGCTTTGAGGCTGTGTGTTGACGAGCAGGTGATCTCCCGGTCTGTCCAAGATATATGAGAGTTGTGAGTGTGCATCCATGGAAAGCCAAGCTTTCATGTTGGAGGCTGCTGATATGAAACATAATAGGCTCAGTGCAATGTGTGATGGATCCTCCTCCGATGGGTTCATCATCCAGCACTTGAATTTGTAGTGGTGTCATGAGAGGCTGAATGTTGCTGCAGAGCTTATCAATGAGGGCCTGGTCATTGAAGTTCCCAGCTCCGAAACTGATCAGTGCTGAAACAATGGGGAAACTATCTGAGTGTCTTATCTTAATGTCAAAAGAGAATGTCTGAGAAGATAAGTAACCAAAAGAACTCACTGTAGAAGAGAAAGCAGAGGAGTCAGCTAGCTCACAGGAAGGCTTTGGCACACTTGGTGTTTGGGGCTGCCACAGTAGTAGTGTGTCTCTCTCTTTTGTGCTTTTCTCATTTCATAGTGAAGAAGTTGGCTTGACCAATTTACGTAGGTTCAGAGACACGGGAATCTATGGCTGTGTTCCCTCTCTGGTTGTGTAGTAGTTGGTCTAGCCAAAAGGTCAATAAGGGAATCCAAGGACAAGTGGTCATATCAACATGTAAGTTCCGTGAGCATATCTTGTCTCAAACCGATAAGCCAATATGAGAGCCAGGTGGTTCCACCTACTGCCAGCAGTAAGTGTGTGGAATTGAAGTGCAAACTTGGCCGCGCTGTGGTTCCCTTGTTTGACTAGCAACAGCTGTTCCACAACCCTGCAGGCTGAACAGATCCACCGACAACACCATTGCCACTGCTATCCACACCATGCTGGATCACCTAGACCACCAAAATACATATGCCAGGATGCTCTTTGTTGACTACAACTCCGCTTTCAACACCATAATCCCTGGCAAACTGGTCAAAAGTGCACCACATAGGCCTCAGCGTAACAACCTGCAACTGGACTTACCCAACCAAACTCAGACAGTCAGGCTTGGCCAATAAAAATCATCAGCCCTGAGCCTGAACACATGAGCGTTCCAGGGCTGTGTGCTGAACCCCCTCCACTACACTTTCTACACTCATGACTGTCTCCCCAGCCATGCCACTAATGCCATCATCAAATTTGCAGACAATACAACAGTGATGGAATTAATCTCCAAAAACAACAAATCTTACAGAGAGGAAGTTAAAAAACCTTGCAGCTTGGTGCAGTGATAACAGCTTAATTCTGAACACAAAGAAAACCAAGGAGCTGATAATAGACCTCAGGAAGTCCAGGAGCCACGTACACACACCGCTGCTCATTAACGGAGAGACTGTGGCGGTGACATCCAGCTTCAAGTTCCTTGGGGCATCAGCACAACCACAATCACTGGCAAGTGAGCTCAGCAACAAACAAAATACTACCTGAGAAGCCTGAAGAGAAACAGCCTACCCCATCAGTTCATGGTCAACTTCTAGAAAGTGCACTACTGAAACATGATCACATACTGCTGCACAGAATGGTATGCTAGCGGCCACAATGCTGAGCATAAAACACTGGATCATCAAAGCTGCACAGGACATGTTTCTCCAAAGATGATGAGCTGATCTATTGCCAGTGAGTTCTATTGTTGTTTTGTCTAGCCAGAGTATACTGTTCCAAAAGAGTTCTGATTTGTCTAAATGCATTTAGATGCACAACTCTGTACTATCAGTAGTCTGAGAGCCTGCTGTGAAATCTCACATGGGGATGATTAGTTGTGGTTCCGTGAACTTTCCATATGCATATTATCAAACCAACTGTACTGACAGTAATGTTCAAAGTCTTTGCTCTGGCTCTGTAGGCTTTCTATATTTGAGTGATGTTGAATAATGTTGTCTGTGAGAACTTTAGGAAGCTCCTTCACCTTCACCATGATTGCTACTTTTTGCAGGAAATCTTCCCAACCAATGGCGATGTCTTTTATAATGACACCAGGTACAATTTGCATGAGAACATTTTTCAGCATTTACATAGACTTAAAGTATTTTAAATTTAAAAAAAAGTGTCAGAATACTTATTTTCCCTCACTGTATGATTTTTATTACTTATGCAATAGTTTTATTTATATATAAATTATTATTATTGTTATTATTATCAGTGGAAATTTGATCATTTTATTAAAGCAAAGTTTTACTACCTGTACTGCTATGAAAACAAATGTTTTTTTTAAATAATGCTTTTCAAGAGCAACAAAAAACATATCCTAATCTAAAATGATGAAATATTTCTCTCTACTTTCCCCCTAAATATTCAGTTTCTTTTTTTTTTTACCATCACCATTAATTCAGTTTCACTCTTTACTACCTTTACGCTTTAATAAAATGATCAAATTGTCATTGATAATAATAATTATATTAATACAATTATTACTAGTGATAATACTTTCTTTTAAAGACATACTTTCTAAGTTTTTTTGTTGTTGCTCTTTACAGTATAAAACTATTTTGAAGGGTTTAAAATGAACATACTGTATATTTTAATTGTTCACATTTACTGTGAGGAATATTTACAATGCTATACTAGCTCAAAATCACACTTGCTTTTTTTAATGCTTATTTATTCAAACATTTCTTTAACAGTTAGGTGTTTTGTAACATCCCTTACAAAATAGTCTGACTGCAAATTGATAAGAGATATGTAGCAAAAAGTTAACTGAAATTTTTATCTGTTAGTGATTGCTCAAGACTCAGCTTTCTGTGAAGCGAATATTATACATGTACATCCTCATTAGGAAAGAAAAAACAATTTTGGCCCCAAATAGATGATCCTGTTCTTTGCGACATTTCTGTGTGTGCGTGTGTGTATGTGTGTGTGTGTGTATGCGTGTGTGTGTGTGGGTGATCATACTTATAAAGGCTCAGGGAGAAGCTCATACACACTCAGTGTTTGATCATGATCCTGCTCGTGCTGCTTCTCGCCGCCACTGTAAGTACCAACATGTCGTTTCAACTACAATCCTGATTATAGAACCCAAAAATACAGAATAAACAAGGCACTTATGAATGACAAATCAAGATTTTAAATGTGCTTAATTAATTAATTTAAAACCTAATTATCTGTTTTAGGTCATATCAGATACTAATATAATTTAATTGAATTTCAGATACCTTTAGATCTGATTTCTCTTATCTGTTAAAACAAATGAAATCACCCGGTGCCACCCAATTATTCTTTTGATTTCAGTTTTATCAAGGTTAGGGATATTAAGAACTGTAATTACCAACATTATTTGATTCTTTATTGTGAAGATTTTTACAAACTTCTCTGCTGCATTTTCATGTACTACACATACATACAGTACATACAGTATATGGCTAATATTGCTGTCATTTGAAATGACTTCCCTCTTAACTTATCTGTGTAACTGAAAAAAATACTAAAATTAAGTTTCCAATTTTTGGAGAAAATGGTCTTTTTAAATGTTTAGCAATTAGAAATGTTTCATAATGTAGAAAAGTATGAGAATATAGGCTATGTGAGTATTCAGTTAGGAAAACTGCTAGAATATTGTTTAAAGTAGATTTGTTATGAGAATCACTTACAGCAATGTAGAAAACAACAATGAAATTAAAAAAAAAAGTTTTCTAAATTTCAATCCCACATGAAGAAGGCCAAACTCAATACTTGTTGTAAGCTTATACAGTAAATGTACTGTATGTACAGTTAATGTATGTACAGTTTTATGATAAAGCACTGTTCAGTGTGTGTTATGGGTATGTTCGTGTTTGTGTATGATGTATTGTGTGTGTGTGTGTGTGTGTGTGTGTGTGTGTATCAGGGGAGTGGCCATGCTCACAGCGTTCAGGGCAAGGAGATAAATGGTGCATGTGAGTGTGAGGTGAACAGCTCGGTCTGGGCTTTTCCTGTTACCAAGTATGACGCCGTGACAGAACTGCTGCAAACGTGCAAAGACTCACTGCAACAACTCCAAACACAGGTCTCACACATACACACAAACAAACACACACACACACACACACACACAAACTCACCAAGCACACACTGCATAAACACCAAGCAGACACTACACAAACTCCAAAAGCACCAAACACACGTAGCTTGATGTTGCATAAACACCAAACATAGGTCACACTGCATAAATACCAAACACACATTACACACACTGCATAAACTCCAAACACCGGTCATGTGCACTGCCTAAACACCAAACACACATCACATACAGTACATAAAGTTAAGGCACAGGTCAGACACACTGCAAACCAGGTTCATACAGGTTTCAGATTTAAATATCTTGACCTAAACAAAAAAAATGTAATTGTTTACATTGATAAATAAAAAACAGTCCTTGGTTGTGCGCACATACTTCTGGGCGTGACCTAAGAGCTAAACTGAAACCTAACTGAAAGGTCAGTGTTGGAATAAATTGTAATAAACATTCGTTTCGGCTGACAGACAGTGGCGAGCGCTAAGACGGTGCCTGGGATGGAGGCCACACTGAATAATGTAACGCAGCGGCTGGAGAAGTTCCAGTACCTGAACAATCAGGGCCTGTACAACGCGCTACACCTGACCCAGCTCAGCGAAGAGATCCAGCAGCTACATGACACCGTGAATACTTTACAAACTGGAAAGGAGGCATGGAAGATACGCACAGAGGTACACACACACACACACACACACACGTTCACCCTGGAAGCTTGGCCCATTTTTTTCATATTCATATATACATGTATTGTGATGGTGTCCCCTTTACTGAGGCGATCTACTCCTGCTACGTTTTTTTTCTCTTTTAAGTTACTTTATACCACAGCACTTCTGGTCAGAAAGAGTTGATCAATTGTCTCAACTATAACTCAAATGATAGTATTATATTAATGCGCATGTTCTAGCATTTCCTCTAACTAGAAATATCATTGGTTCTATTGTAACACCTCATTCACTTGGACTTCTATGATCTATATAATCTAAGTTTAATAAAAAACAGGTAAAAAAAAATGTGTTTTTATTTAATGAAGAAAAACATATAATTGTTGATATGGTTAAATTTTCTGTAAGGATTTTTTTTTTTTTTTTGTCAGTGTTTTGTAACAGTCATTTATCTATTCAATCATTCAATCCATTCATTCCAGCTGCAGATTCCTCATGAAGTTTTTATATGCTTTCTTACCTGGGCAGTGTGTAGACATTCTCCATGTATATGCATGTTACCTGTAATCTGATCCAAAGTGATGTGCATACGAGCTCAGTCAGGACATGCAGCTTTTTAATCACTCTGCTTGTGGCATTAATGGGTTGTGGATTCCTGTCACAGCAAAAACAGAAGTTTGTGACTGCAGTAGAGTTGCTCAGGATTTCACATTTGCCTGACATTCAGCAACAACAATGCAACGATTGTTGAAACTAACTAATAGCACACGTTATCCATCTGTATAATGCGTTTACTCATCTTCTAATGTTACCAACATACCAACCCAGGGATGGATTAAGAACTCAGAGGCCCATGAGTTAAGCTAAGAAAACATTTCAGATGCAAGTGAACTGCAAGCATACAAGATGAAGTGAGAGTCGCTTGTTTAACAGCAAGCTGTGGGTTATGAAAAATAGGAGAAAACCAGCAAACACAGTCAGCAGCTTGCTGATTCGGGGGAAAAGGGAGCGTAGGTAGCTAGCTTGTTTGAACTAACTCACCTTCACTGCTAATGGTGTTGATACCAGCAGCAGTCTCTACAGGGTGTCCCAAAGGTCTTCATGCATAGGGGAAATTAACACTTTTTTTTTTTTAGCAAAATCTAACTTTATTTACAAAACATCCTCTACATGATTGCCATTTCTTTATAAACACACACGGAGTCGTCTCTCCCACTCATGATGAACACATCTGGTGTAATGTATGTAATTGCATGCCCATCGCAACCTCGTGACAGCTTCCCAATTTCAGCCGTGAGAATGATTTCATTTTGTCAAAGGCATTCTTAAAGACAGTGTGAAAAAAAATAAATAAACTAAGTATGTAAATTTGGGAAGACATTTTGCTAAAAATGTTAATTTTCTCTATGACTTTTGGGACACCCTGTATTGTATGCCTGGCTTCCCTGGCATCGATCACTGTTTCAGCAACGCTAGCTACAGCGCTCGAGTCTCCACTGACATCTTTTGGTTTAAAACAGGTCGATATCGCTGGTACATCAGCCAATGCTGCTATCTCTCTCATTTCTTTCTCTTTTTTTAGGTGTTTCTTAGCAGCGCTGCTACTCCACATCTGCTCCATTTTCACATAAATCTATTTTTATGTATTTGTACCTCAGTTGCGGAAGTTTAAGGAGGATGTGGATAAGATGTATAAGAAAAAGATTTTCAACCTAGAAACAATGAGGGAGAAGTTACGCACTCTCAATAACCGTGCCCAGACCTGCAGGACCATCCCACAAGACTTCAGGAGTAAGTGAGACGAGGTGTTTTTCATGGGAATCTTACTATGTTGGGCATAAAGCCTACTTAGCAATATAAGAATGTAGACTTTTAGGTAGTAGGCACAACATTCTAACAAGCTTTTTTTTTGTAGTATTGCCATTTTAGACATGACATGATGGTTAGTAAGTACGGAGACTCGGCCTCTGTGCCTCTCGATCCGAGTTTAGGAGATGTGTTCTTCACACCTCAAATCTAACACTTCTTTTCTACAACTATAATCAATCTCTTGTATCAGACTTTATTCACTGATATTCGGTTAGTCAAGAACTAAACATATTTATTTATAATATTTTGTGTAGATCTTTATTTATGCATAACTTTTAGCCTACTCTCTCTCTCTGTTTAATTATGTTTAACTAAAGGTCAAAGATCATTTGATTTTTTTGGTTAATTAGTTCTTTCATGTTCTTTTGTACAAATGAGATCACTGAAGCAAGTGTAAGACATGGACATAGACTTTGCTTAGAAAGTGTACATTTTTATGTTCTCCATGTGGGACCAGACACAGCAGCGGAACGTCAGAAGTGAAGAAAGCTAAAAGTAGAATGATGAATCAGGCAGGTCCGGAGGGTGCGAGGAGCCACAGTAGTACAATAGTTTCAGAATCTGACAAGAGCATCACATCCACCATGAGAAGTGCAAGTAAGCTATAATTTTTTTCTGTGTTACAGGCTCTTGTTCTCAGCGCACGATGAGAAATATCAGTGCGCCAGTGGTCACTAAGTTGAACCCGTTCAGTTCGTCCTATGTCGCTGGAGCGTGGGGTCATGACCCTGGCCTCGATGGTGAAGAAACGTACTGGATCCAGCCTCTAGCTAACAGCCACATGTTGGGCATCACTGTGCGCTTCTACAAGACTTATGAGGACTTCATGGCTGCAAAGAACTACAAAGATGAAGTAGTAGCTAGCTCATACACTCACGCTAATGCAATTCAGGGTCCAGGGACCATTGTTTACAAGGGCGTTGTGTATTATCAGTGCTATTACAAGCCTGAACTCTGTGCCTTTGATGTGAAAACCAAGGAAGTCCGACGTCTCACGCTTCCTGATGCTGGATTCAACAACAAATTCCCCTACTGCTACTACAGCTGCTTCGACTGGACGGACATCAACCTCTCAGCTGAT
>JAKKZJ010000007.1:26591958-26654389 GCA_033441845.1 Pangasius mekongensis
AAACAGAAAGTAGAGAGTGGGGGAGAAGTAAAGGAGAGAGGATGACCTGGAGAAAGAGATAGACAAAGAGAGGCAGAAAGAGAGAGAGAGAGAGAGACTGAGGGAAAACAGAAAGTAGAGAGTGGGGGAGAAGCAGAGGAGAGAGACAGATGTAGACAGACAGACAGAGACAGACAGAGACATGATAATAACACATTAGACTGTGTGAGTGCAGGGCAGGGCTCGTGTCTCTCTGCACTCCTTTACCGGATATAGTGATGGGTGGAGCTCAGCCTACTGCGCCAACACATAATGACAAGCTCAGAGATATAAATAAACACTCTTTCTTTTACAAATCTGGAAGGAAATCCATGTTGAGGTTTAGGGGTGGAGCTGGACGCACACACAGACACACACACACACGCACACACAGACACACAGACACACACACACACTATCAGTTCTCAGTCTGTTCTTCACATTCAGCGCTTTTGAAATCTCTGTTCTGATTGGTCAGAAGTTGTTGATTAATTTTCCACAACAGCGGCTCTGACATTGGTGCAGCTGCAAATCACAGGCCGATATTAATACGCTCGTCCTAATACGTTATCATTTCTATAATCACAGCTAATTCAGATCCTGTAACAAATGAAAAAGATCCTTCATGTCCTTCATTAATACATTTTTAAAAATGCAGTTGTTGGCAAACTGTTGAGGTATAAAAGGATTTAAACACTTCAGGGCACGCAGTTGTAGGAAGACATGCAACCTGTGGATTATTTTCCTATGACAGCGTGGCCCCACTGTGTTTTATTCCTTTCTTATCACATTATTCCTTTTGTTTTTATTTGAAGAGATTTGGTCATTTTCTGGGCAGTGGAAACGGTTCTGATACTGATATAGCAGCACTGAAAGAAAGAAGAGAGCTCAGAACTCCCTCTTGCCGTCTCGTCTGTGCAGCTTTGTGGGGTTAATACTGTGTACTTGTAGTCAGGGCTGAATTACAACACTAAATATTGCTGGGAATCTGGCCCTCGGGACAGATGATTTGATCAGTCAGTTTGCTATGACTCACAGAACACACCCCATAACCAGTAGCACAATCGCTTTCTATAATAACAGTCTCAAATAACCAATCTGTATATACGAGGGTAAGTCAAACAAAAATCTTAAAAGTGTCACATGAACTGGCAACCAGAAGAATTTTTTTTCTAGAGGAAATCCGGACACTCGTTAAGTGCTGGAACACTTCAATGAAATGGAGATTATGTAGAAAAATTATGCACTTTTGTGACACCTATCTGCAATACACAATGGAAAATTAAAAAAAAAAAAAAAAAAAGTTTTCATTTCACTCACCCTCATATGTTCAGTATATATTTACTAACTTAAGGTTTTTCTGTCTCATTTTAATTACCACACAGTGCAAAGTCAAACGACCTGAAGAGTCCCTCCAACGAGCACTGCACTTCACGCTGAACCCTGCAAACCTTTAATACATGAAGCACTTAAGCACTTAACCTCACAAACAGCACATCCTGGACTTCCTTTTTTCTATTGTTCCACGTAAGTACTATTGAAAAGGATCCTTTAAGAGCACTGTTAAAAACAACAGATTATAATGTAATGCTGCCTTTAATTGGTTTTGTTGCTAGGTGCTCTATTCCCCTCCTGCAGTTCAGCACGTATCTGCACTGAGTTTGATCACAGCACACGGGGAACACGTGAATATATATGATGAAGCGCTCGGAGTGTTTGTACTGTGGATAAACTAACACAGTAAGTCAGGAGGACCTCCAGCCTAATCCATCCTTCTCTCCATCCATCTATTCACCCATCCATCAGTCTGTCTGGACTTTTCTATCCATCCATCCATCCATCCATCCATCCATCTAGTCATAACTCCATCCAACTATCCATCCATCAGTCTGTCTGTACTGAGGACTTCCCCATCCATCCATCCATCCATCCATCCATCCATCCATCAGCCTTTCTGATCTAAGGACTTCTCCATCCAACCATCCATTCATCCATCCATCCATCCATCCATCCATCCATCCACCCATCCATTCATCTGTCCATCCAAGCAATCATCATTCTCTTCATTTTATTTATCCACCCATCAGCCTATCCATCCATCTATCCATTCATCCATCTGCTATTACATAATTTAGAACAGGAACTAAGTTGTCTATAGACCTTCCACAACATTAAATGAAAGTATAAACAGATAAAATGTGCAATTCTTTAATTAAATAAACGGTTATAAGCATTGTCAAATTGCTGTGGTATAAGAGGAATAAAACACTTTTGGGAGGGAGCAGTAACTCTGCTTCATCACAATACCCTATCATTGATTATTTTCCTATAACAGCATGCTGCCAAATGTTTTACTCCTTACATAATTCACGCTACCCTCTAATATAGTAATGCATTAAAAGAATTTTAAAAAACAACAAGCTGATAACATGTAGAGAGATACATTTCATTTCTCTTGGACTAAATTAGGACCTAGTTTCATCCCATTATGAAAAAAAAAAAAAAACATCTTCCGTAATAATTACTCACATGGGTGAATTAACACAGCATCAGTGTAACTTACTGTAAATGACATAACATTGTAACATGCCCATAATATTTGATAATAATACAGACTTCCAGGAACTTGGGAGTAATCCAATGAGGTCATGTGAGATGCTGAGTGGAGGGTTATGTGAATGACAGCGCTGGGCTGATAAAGCTCCCTAATCTCCTTATGTTTCCACACAGACTCTCCACTCATTCACCTCCACTGATATTTAATCAAAGCTTGCTGTGCCTCTGCTGGTCTAAGGGCAGGAAACGAATGGCAGCACACACTGACAAAAACAAGTATGCAAGTCAGGGTTTTCAACACCACTGTGCATTTATGATGCCTAAGTGGTATTTTTCTTTCTCACCTACCTAAATGTAATGTATAGGAACCTTATAAGCATACTGACACTTTACTGTCACTAGTCATCTGCCTTCCACTAATGCAATCATTTTACACACACACACACACACACACACACACACACACTCATTATCTGTCATGAAATGGAGGCTGAGACAGATGCAAGTGCAGGAAGAGCAGCTTTAAAGAAGTAAATGCAAACAGTCCAAAACACTAAGAAAACTCAAAGTCAGAAACAAGCAATGGTCAGGTGATTGGCAAACAGGGCTAGGCAAAAAAAACAAACAAACGAAAACACAGGAAATATGGACAGAAACTAGGTCAAACCAGGATAACAAACACAGTGGCAAGCAGGCTTGGTAACGTCAGAACACAAGGTAAGCTGAGCGTACAGTTCACAAATGGTTGGTGCAACAGAATCGCTTTTAAAGGGTAAATGTGTGCTTATATATGTGTGTGCGTGTGTGTGTAAAAGGAAACAGGTAAACCTAATCAAAAGTCTGGTGATTGTGAACAAGGCAGTGTGCGTGTTCTGGGAAGTGGAGTCAGTGGCGGCCATGTTTGTAGGCCGCGCTGCATGTTGGGAACTGGAGTTTTTTAGTCTGAGTTGACCTGACACTATCAGATTCCACGTTCCATAACTTAAACGACTTATCAGGCTAGGGTGTCTTACATTTAAATCATTTTTATACAACTGAGCAGTTGAGGGTTAAGGGCCTTGCTCAAGGGCCTAGCAGTGGCAGCTTGGCAGTGCTGGGATTTGAACTCATGAACTTCTGAGTGGTAGTCCAACGTTTCAACCACCAACAAATGTCAACTTTTCAAGCTCCAAATTCTTCTTTTTCTTTAATGCCTCCAGGCTAATCAGATTGCGCAACCATAAACATAAAACTCAGCATGAGGAGCTGATTGCTAGCAACACACAGCAGCAACCAACACAAACAGAGCCAATGATATATATCCCAGGATGCCTCTGATCAGATAATACTAAATTTAATTCATTTCTGTACCAGTATCGGGATCAGTATCAATGAGTACCAAAAAAACAAGGAGTACTTTGACTGAAAAAACATCATTCATGCATCACTATTTCTTACATAATCAAAGTCTATAAACAATCAGATTTCAGTGTTCCATAAAATGTCTATTTGACTCTATTTCAAACCAGTCTATTGTTAAACATACTGCACCTACGGCAGATAAGCATTTCATACACAACCCCATAGGGCACGTCTCCGACTTCTTTCAAACCGGAAATGCTTTTTCTTTCAGTGCCACCTTTGAGAAGTGACTCGGTTTCCCAATTGTGTTCTCACTGCTTTGTATTCAGTTCTATATTCAGGCATGATGACAGCTCCTGTACGGTTCTACCTGTTTATCCATTCATTCGTCTATTCAGTAGTCTTGGCTAACTCTGGTCACAAAACTGCCATAATTTATTCATAGAGTTGCTCATTTTGCTCATTATATCAGTTGGAGAAATAATGCTTCCCTGCTAAAAATGCCGATAACGGTGCCTCATGAATTTGCATTCGAATGTGGTGCTCTTTTCAATCACTAAGTTCATCTCTTTTTTTTTTTTTTATTTCCCTCTCAGTAATGCAATACGTTTTGTTCTCATCACTAATTTTATGGTAGCAGTGTTTGTGGTAACAGTTTTCCCAGGAGTGAAAGCGAAAGTGTGTGTGTGTGTGTTTTTTAAGTGTCACTATGGGGAATTTTTAATCTAAAGTGGAGGACTAGAGAAGTTACAGGAGTCTGAACTGGTTCAAGGACAGTCAAAAAAAACAACAGCGAATGGAATCGTAAAGGAGACGGGAAGTGATGTAATGATGTGAACTGTGAGAAGGCAGAGTCAGAGTCACTGAAGAATTTAGAGGACTGAATGTCCAAGTCACCATCGTCCTCGGATGCTTTTCATGAACATTAAAGTTCACTATTATTAATACTAACTGGCTAGCTTAATGAGCTTTTGGAGCTCGAATTTAACCAATAAAACATAATCTTGACTGTGTAGTTGAGCTAAAGTTGTCTGAATACCATAACTTAACTTCCTGTAGGATTTAAAGACTGACTGATTGAGCTAAAATAGCAGTAGTCTTGTTGTGTAGTCTTTCTAGGTGATTGTGTAGAGATGCTCTGGGATTGTGTTGACTCACACGTCTTCATGATCTCGCAGCAGCATAACGGTGTGAACTTCACTGTCTTAAACTGTCTCATAGATGTAGTCTGTGTCCTTTGTGATAGGCAGAGATGCACTGAACAGAGCAACCCTGGCATGCAAAAACGTCTTTGTTGTGCATCTATGAGACATAAAATATGCATTATCACTCACACTACACGTATACAAGACTGATATTACATCCCTGTATTCCTGAAACATTTTTTTTTATTACAAACTGACTGGAGGAAGCTGATCTGATGTTAAAAAATAACCTCATAAAAAAAAGATTTTTACAGATCTTTATTTCTCCTTTAAAAAAAAAAATTAAATACATTAATTTTTGTAGGCACTAAATAAATTATTAAACAGTTGATATTTTATTCAGCACTACTGCACTGCTGTGAAATTGTTAGTAAACCTACATATCGTGAATCATAAAGAGATCTATGAAAATCAAGATATGACATTTTATAACCACTACAAATGAGTGTGTTTGTCTCTTACTTCTTGCTTCTCTGGCATGGCTGCTCTGAATTTATCGTTCATACGTCGCTGCTCACATATGAAGAGATACACACCACTATTACACATTCCATTTTCTGCTTGAATAAAAGCATTGCTGCTTATTCTCTAGCTGAGATTGCAAAAAAAAAAAAAACAGTTGGCCTTTTCAAAAAACTATCAGCAGCCAACTGCACCAGCTGAACGTAAAAGCAAACATAAATCAGGGTGTAAAGTCAGTCCTAAACCACACACTGAGAAAAAAAAAACAAAAAACAATCAGTAATAGGATCCAGCATAAACAAGAAATCCGATATCCTGATCGTGATCGAGACGCAGGGAAGCGAGTAGTCCGTCTTTCTCACTGCAGCACTTTCTTTCTGCAAGGTCTACTGTTCTTGAAATGAATGGCTGCCAAATTAATAATGTGTTTTGTTGAATTTCTAATTTTCTAATTTCATTAAATATGATTAAATAGGACATTTTATGCTAAAGGGCTCACTATGCTGGATGATACAAAAATAAAAGCTTAAAATCTCTCCCATTAACATGTGCCATAACAGACAGTGTATTTCAGCGATCATATACCACCCAAGAAAAACTTACCACATGACAAATTAGCCGCAGAAGAAGGCTACGTTGGCACAATCGTTACATTTTTAGTACTTTGAAGAAATGTAACCTTGGACCAAATAAAAAAATAAAAAAAAAGTCAAATTGTTGCAGGTTTTTTTTTTTTGAACTGAAAATAAAATGCAATCTAAAAAAAATTTAATTTGAGAAAAACTAAAGAAAATTACTTCCAACAAGTTGACACTTTTTTTTTAATCTAAGTCTTTTTTTTCAGTGTACTACACACAAACGTAATAACAATTTACGTTCAAACTAGTCTATGTTTGCGTTTACACACACACACACACACACACACACACACACACACACACACACACATTTCAAACATATATCAGCATTTCTAATTTACTTCTTAATGTCCATAATCGCAGGTCATTTAGTCCTCAGAGTTCTAGATTACATAGACCACTTAAATGAAATGAGTGGGACCAAAGCCACAGCCTTAAACTAAAATAGCAGCAGGCCTATTTTTCCATACAGGAATATGAGTATGAAAGAACACACACACACATGCACACACAGACACGCAAGCACACGCACACGCACACGCACACGCACACACACAGAACACGCCTAGATGTTTGCGCAGTGCGGTAAGGCATCTGTTGTTGTGAATTTCCCATCTGAGCTTCCACCTCAGCAATCTTTCTTTCAGAAGTGGCAAACACTAAATCCCAGAAGACATTCGGTTAGCTGAACGAACGCTCTCCAATTTGTCAGACAGGCAAATATATTGATTACTTCTGAAACTTAAGACTGTGGGAAACAATCTGCGGTCCTGTATGGACTCCGTTTTGTCTGATTGAATTTCTCATACGAGTTTCCTTCGGTTGTCAGTAATACAAGTCCATGAAGTGTGTTTTTATTAACTGTAATCGATGTGTATCAGAGTGATTCATATCCGAGTCAATATCAGGAGTTAATTTGTCCCAACCACTATGCTTCATGTCTTATTGGAAAGTTGGCCATTTTGAGACACATCCCAAATGCTCAAACTGCTATTCTCTGTGGCCAATAGACTGTCTATATTACCCACAATACACTGGGAGCATGTGAGTTTTAACGGCTGTGAGTCAGTTTACAAAGTACACAAGTTTTCACTGTGTAATGAAATAAATAATAGAGCTAATCACATTATCTGTAACACAGAGCTTCATCTTTTTATTCCACTACTATACATGGATAAAAAGCATGATGTTCTTTACTAAACGGAAAAATGAAACTGTTGTCAAATTTCTGTTACAGAAACGGAATAAAACTCAGCTTCATCACACCACCCCGTTGTTGATTATTTCCCTATACCATTTCATTGCTTGCCTAATCACTAACTAGCCTATTTAGCTACAGTAGCTACTGATATACATACTGATCAGCCATAACATTAAAACCGCCTGCCTAATATTGTGTAAGTCCCCCTTGTGCTGCCAAAACACCTCTGACCCCTCTCGAGGCATGGACTCCACAAGATCTCTGAAGGTGTGCTGTGGTATCTGGCACCAAGACATTAGCAGCAGATCCTTTAAGTCCTGTAAGTTGTGAGGTGGGGCCTCCTTTGCAGTGTGGCAGGTCGCGTTATCCTGCTGAAAGAGGCCACTGCCATTAGGGAATACTGTTGCCATGAAGGGGTGTACTTGGTCTGCAACAGTGTTTAGGTAGGTGATAGGTGCCAAAGTAACATCAACATGAATGCCAGGACCCAAGGTTTCCCGGCAGAACATTGCCCAGAGCATCACACTGCCTTGGCCAGCTTGCCTTCTTTCCATAGTGCATCTTGGTGCCATCTCTTTGCCGGGTAAGCGATGCATACACACCCAGCCGTCCACAAGATATAGAAGAAAACATAATTCATCAGATCAGGCCACCTTCTTCCATTGCTCCATGGTCCAGTTCTGATGCTCACGTGCCCATTGTAGTTGCTTTCGGTAGTGGACAGGGGTCAGCATGGGCACTCTGACCGGTCTGCAGCTATGCAGCCCCAATTCCGGCTAATTAGGCAGATACAATCCTAAAAAGTACAACCGAGAAAAAAAAGGAAACTCACTAGCTAGACCTAACTACCTAGAAATCCCACAGCGCTGTTGAATTCCTGAGTCTGATTGTTCGGAAGGCATTGATTAATTTTCCAAGGAGCCAAGGGAGCAAAGTTGGCTGGGCTCTCTGGGTGGGAGGGGCTTACTCTGTCTTTATGTCAATCACGGAAACATTAACCAATCATAGGCATCTGTGAGAGTCATGTATGTGGAAGAGGGCGGATAGCGCTTTCCTCTGAGAGTGTTAAGCCACCCTATGACACAGAATGAGTATCAGGTAAAAAAAGATGCAGTTGTCTGGCTTCACGTGTCTCGGATGAAGCACATGTTAGCTTTCACACTACTTGGTTGTTAGCAGTTGTATGATAGGGGAGAGCTTTAATGTTATGGCTGATCGGTGTATGTTAATATTTATAACACTTCGTAACCTTTTTTTAACTACATTAGCTATTTCTACATTTTTAGTTTTGCTGCATATAATTTAGTCTGTTAAAATCTATCAGTCCTCCATATATACTACATAAAATAAAATAATAACAGTGATTTTGTTTTACACTGTTACTTGTCTGATTCTCAAATATTTCCAAAACACTTTCAGATTTTCACAATATGTTTTTAAAAAAATAATTCAATTACCTAATTAACCAAATTACCTAATAAACTAAGTTAAATACACTGTTTTATCTTTATACTTTATCCCAGCTCTGTTAAATACACCGTGTATTAATATTTTTTATAAAGTTATTTGGGCATATTTTAGTGTTTTTTTTTACTCTAGCTAACAAGCTAACTGACCAGAGTTAAGAGTTTTAGCCAGCTTTTTACTAATTTTACAAACCTAATAATTAAATATTCAAAATATTTTTAAAAATATTCTAAAATATTTCACCTTTAGGATAAACTTTTGGCAATTTTTTTTGTTTTGTTAGTTTATTTTAGCTAGCCATCTGCTAACATTACCGCTGACTATCTGAAGACTCGCCGTTGGAAAAGCAGGTTTGAAAAACGCGCCTGTAGCCATGGAAACGTGAGTGTCGGTTACACAGCACGCGCAGCGCTTTGTGCTAATTCGAGTTCCTCACGTGCGCCTTTGCTAGCGTTCAGTGCTGCTCTCTGTGGAAACAGCAATGCAATGTTTTCGTTAATATTTTGAATAGATCAAGAGTACATTTACTGTGACTTTCATATTCTCTCCCTGGCGTAGAGAAAGAGAAGGTAGTGGCCCAAAATCCGAGGTTGTAAAACGCTTGGGTGGGGTGTTGAACAAATGAGCTCGTGCCCCGCTAGTTACCTCAGTATGAAAAGCCAAAGGGAACAAAATTCCCAAACTTTTAAGGGTTCACGACTAAAACTTAGCTTAATTTTCTCCTCAGACCCTGAGAATATACTCATATACTGTCAGAAATTATTACAGTTCATGCTTTAACAATGACTACAACAAGTCCATGTTTTCTGAAAAAAAAGATTCATTTAAAAACAAAATGATTACTGTTTTCTAAATAAATGCGAATGATTCCTCAGAATTGGAATTGGACCGAGACATAGGACGTGTTGCAATAACAGCTCGGTTTGAGAACCATGCCAGTTTTCCCCGTAACCATAGCAACGCTCTTACCAGTCATACCTGGTATTGACTGTACTACTGTAACTGTCTGTAGATTTGATGTGCATGCAGATGAAATATTGGAGATTTGATCAGTAATGCAGATGAAATATTGGATAACTGTGGCGATGAGGAGGTTGTTTGCCTTCGCTGTGGCAGAAAATCAGAAAAGCACAAGAATCTGAGCAGCTGCAGGACTGTATGCAGTGACAGTTAATGTGGCACGTAACATCACATACTGGGCAATGTCTCAAAAATACACGTTGTTAGTTTTAATTACACTGCAACAGAATATCAGAACTGAAACACTTTCAATTCAACGTGATGCAAATCTCGGCATATCCGCTAACTAACGAGGCTTGTTTTTCACCCACACTCTGTCCTTCGTGCTTGTTTTTCTCACTTTCCCCACAACTACCTGATTGGTCAGGAGGTTAAAAAAAATAAAAGAAAAAGAAAAAAAAGCGCTTGACATCACTTGGTGGTTTTCTAAAAAGTTGGATTTTTTTCAACATTGGAAGTGCTTTACACTTTTTTTTTTCAAAAGTGGCTGCTTCCTGTAGGACTACACGATGTTAAAAGTGCATTTCGTGAAAAAGAAAAAGACAAATGTGGAAGCAAATGTGTAAATCACTTGACGTCTACCATAAATTAGCTTTAGAAAGGGAAACTCAAGCACTAAAAAAGATCAGTTTACCGACCTTAGGTCTTATAGATAGCTAGCGACGCGTTTACTGTGGGGTTTGGGTTTGTTTTGTTTTTTTACTGTGTAGTGAAAGTTTTGAAGCCTTTCAGAATCAATTTTAGGCTTTGTCTCTGTGTGAAATGGGTTTCAGCCCATTCCCAAAGCAATTTAAGGACGTTTGACAGAAACCTTAATGGCCACACTTACTAAGCGTTATCCCTTGAGCTAAAACTAAGGATTTAAACATAGCAATTTCCCACCAACCCTGTCATACAGACCCACTACACCATCTGCCTTTTTCCCCACATGTATCTGTGTACAACAGAGCTTAATGTTAATGCCAAAACCATCTGTAGTAAAGGTGCATAAATCACTGGATAGGGTGTAGCTCATCAGGTCTTTTCATGAATCCTCATTGCCATGCAAATGTCTTCTTAATACTCGTTGTTGACTGTGGGTTTGGTTCTAAGATATGTAGATGTGCAAACTGAATGGCTAAAAAAATGCATGTCTACAGGCAATGTTTTTGTTTTTTTCATTTCTTTTTTCATTTCTTCATTTAGAGAAAGAAAAAATAAAAATATTGTCTCTGTTCTCTGGAGTGGTGTATTAGAAAATATCACTTAACCATGCTCTAGGTACTGTATATTTCTCCACTGCTCATCACTTTTAAAATTCACCTACTAAAATACACTTGTTATTATTATTATTATTATTATTATTATTATTATTATTATATATATTATATATTATATAATATATATTATATATATATATTTTTTGCTGCATCATCTACATTATGTGATAAGCCTTTTGAACTGTAAAAAAAAACTGTATTACATTATATTATTATGCATCCAGTTTGGTCTTGAAACAGAGGCAAGAATTTGAAGAATTGTTAATTTTAGATAATTGCTTTTTTGTATGTGGTATTAAATAATTTCCACTGCAAGCCTAAACACTGACTTAATAAATATAATAGGTATATCAAAAATATCATATTGAATATAAATATAAAGCCATCTAATCGGAAGTTGAAGTTTAAAGGAGATGATGGTTGTTGTTGTTGTTGTTGTTGTTGTTGTTGTTATGAGCAACACAGCAGTACAACGTCGCCGCCTCACAGCTCCAGGTCTTGGGTTCAATACAATGTCTGTGTGGGGTTTCTGTTCATGTTCTAGCCGTGCTCACGTGGGTTTCTTCCAGGTTGTCCAGTTTCCTCCCATCTCAAAAAACCATACAGGTAGGTGGATTGGGTGTGATAAATTACCCCTAGTTGTGAATGGATATGTGTGTGAATGCTGCCCTGCACTGGACTGGTGTCCCATCCAAGGTGAATTCTCCCGTCCCATGCCCAGTGTTCCCAGGATTGGCCCTGGATCCACCTTGACCAGGATAAAGCTCTTACTGAAGATGAATGAATGATTATTATGCTCTGTGTATTTTTTTTTATTACTTATTAATTTGCATAACAAACAAGAAAGTAGGTAAACAAACAAACAAATAATTAAAAAACAAAACAAAGGTGAACGAAGGCCAAGCAGGACTGATTAAACAGGTGGAATCAGGTGCAGCTCCTGATTGGTTGGGTGAAATAATTAAATCCATGTTAATTCAAATGGATGTAATATAGACTACGTAAACAAATAAACACAAGATGTTCTTCTTTCGGCTGCTCCCGTTAGGGGTCGCCACAGCGGATCATTGGTCCGAATATTTGATTTGGCACAGTTTTTATGCCGGATGCGCTTCCTGATGCAATCCTTCCTGGTTTCATCCGGGCTTGGGAGCAGCACTGGGATGCCGGGGTTGGTTCCCTGGCCGTGAAGCGAACCCGGGCCATGGCGGTGAGAGCACCAAGGCCTAACCACTGGTCCTCCAGTAAAGTCCTCCAGTAATCGACTAATCGAGTGAATTTATCTTCAGTGTTGAATCCTTCAGTGTTTATCCTGTTCATTTTAAATCGAATAAACTCCTTGAGTGTTGATTTAACACTGAAAGATGTGCAGTGAATAAAAGCTTCAGTTTTTGACCTCCATGGCCTTCCATATCAAGTGGGCGTGGTGTGAGGGTCGTAGGGAATGACGTCAACGGCGCTGTTCAAAGCGCGCTGGTGCTGGAGAGGGAAGCGCCACGCATCCGCGCATCAGCATCTCGCGCTTCACGCGTGGACAGAAAGAAAAAAGAAAAGAAAATACGGGTACCAGGTTCTGATACCGAGAACCGGAGCAGCACATTCAGGAGATTAGACCCTCCGCAGGGATGAAGTGTGAGTATGATTTTTCCTGAAACAGGATAAAGAGGGGAAAGTTGGGAGGGGAGATGATGGGTGGTGTGGATGGATTTAGTCTGGATTTCTTCACGTTGCCACTGTGGCACTCTCACACACACACACACACACACACACACACACACACGCACTAGGGCCTGATATTATACCCTATAATATATAACATGCACAACATTCCTGATCTTTGCTTTGTATAATATTGCAGATATATTGTGCATGAGCTACACTCTCACCTTTCCTTGTTACCATCAAGAGTACATCTTTTGTACCTTTAGTGTGGATCATTTACCTGGAAAGGTGTGTGTAGTGTCTCACTCTATAAGCTAATTAAACGTACAGAAATGTTCCTTAAGGTTCAGTTATGCACCTTAATCATTTTTAAATGCATTCACATTACCACATAGCACATACACACTGAAGGTACAAATGTTCCTGCGATGTTCCCTTGAGAGAACCACGGCGGTGACGAGGAAAGGCACCCTACTTACTTTAGTACCCTTTTCTTCTGAGTGTGTATGTTGTGTATGTGCTGCAGCTTCACCTTTACAGACCTGCCAGTTTTGGCTACATGTGAAGGAAATCATTTGAATGTTGATTTGCATGGCTGTAAGACAAAGCTGAAAGCAGGTGTGTGTGTGTGTGTGTGTGTGCGCGTGTGTGTGTGTGTGTTTAATGGCCTGTTTGTGGGACTGTGCAATAAATAATATACCAATTTACCGGAGGCCAGATTTAATGTCTACGGTTTTCGTCACTGGGGTGGTACTCTCAAGCATCCATCTTCTGTAACTTTAGAATTTATCTTTCTTATCTGTTTATCTGTTCCTTTAAAACTGATTTAAGGTACATAAGTGGACCGTAATTTGCTTTCACAGTTAAGATTTAAAGGCAGAAGTCACAGACTAAAGGTACAAATGGGGTACGATCGATGGAACCACCTCAGCAATAAGGAAAGGTATAGTGAAGTGCCTTTTTTTGAGAATGTACATACAGGACACATATAGGAGGCGTGTTTATTTTTGCACACAATTATTGCACAAGGTACTGTAAACGTACAAGTTATTGTTCTGTGTTACACCACAGCCGTTGTTGATTTCTTATATCTGATTGGCCAGAAGGTGTAAATTAACAACATTCTAATACGTTATGGTTTCTATAGTAACAGCTCATTCACGGGGACTTGTACATAATCTAAGTCTAATAATAAACAGATAAAATGTTGTAACAGTGAAAAACATGTAATCGTTGATATGGTGAGGTTTTCTGTCTGTGTAACATTTACGGAAGGCGTCTCTAGTGTTAGCGCTTTATAACAATAAGAGGTAAAGGGGTAACGTTACGCTTTTCCGACATCTTCAGGACAGAGGAGTTTATCATTTGTGGGTCTGTTTGGCGAGGGAACGACTGTTTGTAGCTGCTATAACGTAAGTGAGAAGAGGAACTAACTTGTTTTATGGTTGTTCCACAGGTTTACATATAACTAAAAATGGATAAAAAGTAAACGGATCATTCATTAATAAATTAAAAAATTGCAATCATTAGCAAATCACTGTGGAGTAAAAGGAAAAAAAAACATTTGTGGCATTCATTATTTTCCTACAACAGTACACCCTGTCATGTTTTTTTATCTTACTTATATTATATTATATTATATTATATTATATTATATTATATTATATTATATTATATTATATGGAACATCTGTTCGTTAGCCACTGAGACCTTTCATTTGGTATCAAACCCGCTTTGTGTTTTCACAAATGAGTGTATTGTGAAAGACATTTGCCTTGGCACGTTTCCCAGGTGTTTGCCGTTATGCTTATTTATTATGCGACCTAAACGCTGTATATCTTTATATTCAGCATGGTGTACGCTCCAGTTGAACTACAACAGATGAGGTGTGGTTCTGCCTGCGTCAGCAATCCTCTTTCCTTTTTTACATTCACACAGACACACACACACACGCGCGCGCATATATGTGATGCAAAATAGGCTAACACATGCACGCTGATGGGGATGACCTAAAAACACCAGGCAGTGCTGAATATTACTCACGATCAGACTGAAATATTGATCTCCTTCTCTCTCCCTCACAAACACACACACACGCACACACCCATGTTAATAGTGTACTGTAAGTCTCTAGACCGTCCCCACTGTTTAGGCTAATAATCCCACTGAGAGGAAGTGCAGCGGCTTCTTTTTTCTTTAGCAATCGACCTGTTGTCTCATCCCAGGACTCAGTACACTGTGTGCTGTGTGCCTTTACTCTTCTACACTTGTATACTGTAATGATTTATAATCCCACTAGCTGGTGTTCCCCAGAAGAGCACGAGTTCCCTTTTGAGTCTCTTCTTCATGTCGTCTCGGAGAGGTGTTCCTCCTTCCTGGTTTGTTCATTAAGGATCTAAGGACATTTTCACACTTGGTCTGAATTCTCGAGTCCTCACTGACAACTGATTCTGGGCTCCTTTGGGGTCGGGGGGTCATAATCACAGGTTTGATCGCAGGCAAGGCAGGGCGCCATAATAAATCAATAGCCATAATATCTATTTCCCTGGTCTCACTAAAGTAGAAACAGGAAGTAATGTGACAGGTTGAACCAATCGCATTACTCGTTACTGTGTGGCCTCGGGCACGGTTAGCCTCCATACCCGTGCCGTGGTTCGGTTGACGTGAACCCCAGTCCACTGGTTTCAAGAGGACCAGGAATCAGATCTCTAGACCACGCCCAGCGTTCACACTTCACCAACCACACCGAACTCAAGGATCACATAGTCCTGAGACTGCAAGATGATGCAAGTGTGAAAAATGAGTTTAACAGTGCTTTCACACCTGTTAGTCTGCTTTCTGAGTCTGAATCAGAGTGAAACGAATATTTTTGGTTTGTTTGCTGTTGTTTGTTTTGTGTAAAACTCCTTCATTCATTCGTCAGAATATAATGACGGAAAAAAGTAAACGGATTTTGTGCGTAGAAATGATAAAAATCACCTGCGCATTGAGACCACGTTGCCGCTATATAATACTGGATAATTATAATGATTACTATTACTATTTTATACCAGTTTGTGTATCACATCCACTGTTTATTTACTCTTTTTGTTGGTCTAAACCTTCAGAACACATGGCATTTCTGCTCTGTGCTCTGGCTCAGTTTAGCAGCTCGAATGTACGGAAAATGATCATTTGCAGCACAAAACACACATCAGGGTTGGTTCACTTCCTCTGTTTGGATGGATTCAGGATTGAATCACTTTATCACTGCATTTGAACCGTGCTAGAGTTCAGCTGGAACCGAGCTGAGACCACCTCACCGAGATGATCTCGGACCGCTTGTTTTGGTCAAGCAGTGCAAGAATGATAGAACTCACAAACTGGGAATGTTAACTGATGTATTCAGAAGGTTCTAAGTATTTGCATGTGGTTTGCAAATGAGTTGAGTCCTTGATTTGACTCTTTTAAGTGAACGCTGAACACTATGACTCGCATATATGAGCCTTTTGTTGTTGTTGTTGTTGTTGTTATTTAGTTCTTTGTAGATGTCTCGGTAATAAAATCAGAATGCCTCAGTGGAGTCTGCTTTTTCTCATCTGAGCTGTTGGTTGAATGTGAATTGTGATTCTGCTGATTCGTGTGACTCTTGGCTGTGTGTATGAGATCCGCTGCACTGCTGCATGTTAAAGCGGAGATCAGTTATCAGAATAAAAGACAATAAATCTTCATAATGAAGAGCAGACAGAGCAGGAATCATAACATTAACTAGTTAGGTAAAGAAGGACAATCAGTGGGCAAAATATTGTCCTGTTTAGGGGGAAAAAAATGAGTCATTTGGGAGCTGAAAGAGTCGACTCATTAGTGAGCTGAGTCAAATGACCTGATTTACTGGAAAGGGCCAACATTTGAATCATTTTCAGTGTGAGACTGAAGCGAATTTTAAATTTTTTTTTAAATTTAGCATTCAGTAGAGCTTTTGCGAGATTAATACGCTTCATCAGTGTGTGTGTGTGTGTGTGTGTGTAAATGTCATGTAGCGTAACCCCAGCATTCTGCTACACATCATCTCTTTGAGACGGGAAATGTCAGATTTATGTCTCCGTCCTTCCAATGATAGAATTTGCAGAAATTAACCTTTTGTATGTTTCCAACTAGGGCTGACTGATATGATGATATAATATCGGTATCATGATAAACGATGTCACAGTATGCGTTTCTGAGATATCGCATATATTGCGATATCCTTTTCTAACACATAACGTTTACAAACTCAAAATGGAAGCAAAACGTTTGTACTGAATCTTTAAAATTGTAAAATGTATTTTTCTAGCCATTAAAGAAAAAAATATAATAAAAATTTTTAATACATTTTTCATAAAAATGTGATACTTTAGCAGTCCTACATGTGGTACATATCATGTAACACAGAAATGTCTGTAAGGATCATGATATTATATTTTTTGTCTTATTGCCTAGCTGCTATTTTGAGCACTTTTTTTTTTTTTGTCTTTTCACTGCACTAAATATTGACCGTAAAAAAATCTCAGAAGTAGACGGGTTCTCTTTTGAGTCCGGTTCCCTCTCAAAGTTTCATTCTTATTCTGTAAAACTCTGGGAGTTTTTAATCGTCGTTTTCATCTCTGGCTCTTATTAAGGCTCTAGATCTCGCTGTAAAGCTGCTTTGTGATGATGTCTATTGTTACAGGCGCTGTACAAATAAAACGGAATTGAATCAAATCAGATTGCACTGAATCAACACTACTGCTATCTGGAGACTTTCGTTTGCTCATGGCTTTCAGCCTAGCAGTGACATTGAGGTATTTCACTTTGCCGTCCACAGCTTTCAAACCCGACATGTCTGCTTTCTGAAAGTGTGTTTGTTATTGTTCCTAATGACTAAAGAAGGATTTACTATCAGCTGTTTATAATACTCGAAAAACTGGAGGATAATATGGAGTGTTGTTTCGTTTCTCTCGGCTGTCGGGTGTGATATTACACTCTCAGCAGCCGAGGATGAACACTTCACACTTTCAGCCATGACTAAACTGTGGATAAAAGAATCAGAATCAGAGGCTCAATCCCAAATGGCTCAGTTTTTGATATCCAGTGCACTACCTGGAGTGTAACAGTCATTATTTCATACGTTTTTAAGTGTAGGCGTGTACAGCACCGCTGTAGGGAATGAGGAGACGTGTGGGATTAGGTTAAAAAAAAAAAGATCTTAAGATCTCTGGTAATAGCTTTGAAAGCATATTATCTTGTTGCAGATGAAATCAGAAATATGAACACAAGCACAATACGTGTGTTTTATAAACCTAAATATAGTATGTGATGGTCACAATCTGCAGTCTTTAACATTTTGCAGTCCTTGAGTGATTCAGTATCAGACAGGGTTCGAAGGAGAACCTTTTTTTTTGAAAGCTAAAAACCCTACATTATCCACTGAACCCTTAAAGAACCCTTGAAGAACCATTTTTTTCTAAGAGTGTGTGTATTAACAGGGAAAGTGTGAGGTACAAACTCCAAACTGCACATTTAGCTAAACTGCCTTGGTACTTATTACACTTAGAAAAAAATTATTATTTAAGGATTCTGTAAAATCCTATTAAATCCTATTCCTACACAGTTTTTATGAAATTGACTTTTTAATTTTCGCAAACTAGCAAGTGTAAGCTAACCAAGTAATGGAAAGTAAATTAGTTTTTAAAAGCTAATTCAATGAGCAAAAGCTACCCTAGCAAGCAAATGCTAACCTAGGGAACAAAAGATAATCTATCAAGCACAAGCTAATCTAGCTAGCAAAACTAACCCAGCAAGAAAAAGTTACTCAGCAAGCAAAAACTAATCTAGCGAAAAAAAAACTAACTCTGGGTAGACTGTACATGTAGAGTTGAACTATCCAGATTCTATCTATCTATCTATCTCTCTCTCTCTCTCTCTCTCTCTCTTTGGTTCTCCATCCATCCATCCATCACTTTCTCTCTGGTTCAGAAGCATCCATTAGATTTCAGAGTCGTTTTTTCTGTTGTTCTCTCTGTCTGTCCATCTCAGCCTTTCTAAACAGGAACTTTTCACACACTCACTATGAAGGAAACGCACACACACACACACACAAACACACACACACACACACACACACACACACACACTCTGAAAGGGAATTCTGATTGTGTCAGTTATAATCATACACAACAGCAGGCTGGATTTCAGCTCTGACGTTTGGGGGCTATTTTTAGGAAAAGCCTTTTATCTTGATCTCTGTGTGTGTGTATATGTGTGTGTGTGTGTGTGTGTGTGTGTGCGTGTGTGTTCAGGTATATTTCAGCAACAATAGAATTATGAGAGACTCTCAGGCTCCTGTGAATAGCTGTGTTAAATCGGTTTCTCAGTAGACGCATATTATGAAGGTCTTTGTGCCTGTCTCGATCTCCTGGATGTTATTTTAGCTAAAATGAGAATCTCTCCAGTCATCTTGATCGTGACACGCTTCAGTGTCGTCATGTAAACATTTTCCTCACGCTCTGTATGTGAGATTTATTTGTTCAATATAGAGTAAGTCGCTAGTTTAGCAAAATAACATTGCTAGCTAGTTGAGGCTAGCTAGAAATTTAGCCTCAGTGGCTAACAAGTTGTGTCTACAAGCTGTGATCATGTGGTCATGTTAGTTGAGCCAGTTAATTGTACAACTTTCTGCCAAGTACAGTACATTTAGAAACACAAACACAAATATGACTGCTAGCTATGAGATTAGCATTTCACTTACACTGGTAAACACGTCTGTGCAAGTGTTTCTAAGGCTGTACGAGATCATTATGTAATGAATAAAAACCTCCATGTTATAATGTGATAGGAAGAATAATCAACAGCGTGTGGTGTGACGAAGCGGAGTTACTGTCACCTCCGTAAAACTGATTATTGTCCTATAACAGCACGACCTGAGGTGTTTTATTCCTCAGCAATTTGCTAACGATTACTTTTTTTTTTTTTTGCTTATAAAAGAACGACATACTCTTTATCCATTTATGGTTATGTTTAATGTTGAGGAACGTCGCTTACGTTGTAGCAGCTTTAAACAATCACTCTCTCACTTTTTAATGAAGTTAATAACGCGAAAGGGTTACCAACGTTCCCATGACACTGATGCAACATTTTTCGTTGTGGAAATGTTAGCAGGTTATACGATTATACTGTGATGTTCATCACTCACAAGATTGTTATGGTGGAAACTTCAAAATAAGGATCCGTACATATATACATATATACATATATACATATATACGTAAAACCAAGTTTTTGAGAAGAGTTTGCATTCCCAACGTAAGGCTCATCCCAAATTTGAAGTAGAAGTGAAAGTCTAGTGTCACACTGCTTCTGCACTCGCTCTTCTACACACAACTCAAACACATTCTCACTGAATCATTTTTAGCTCAGGGTTTGGGCTGACGTTCTTCCAATGCACATTCTGGGGTGTGTGTGTGTGTGTGTGTGTCGTGGCTGGTGTTGGCAGTGCAGTGTGAGCAGGCTGGATGAACACAGAGAGATTATGTGTGCTCAGCTGGTACACGGAGAAAAAGAAACAGAGGATTTGTGGGTTTTGTACCGTTAATCTGTATGCGAGTGTGTGTGTGTGTGTGTGTGTGTGTGTGAGAGAGAGAAAATGTTAAAGCCTGTATAGGTCACTTGGATCCACCCATCTGTTCCATCCATCCATCCATCCATCCATCTATCCATCCTTGTATTCATCTAACTGTCCATCGATTCATCCATCCATCCATGTATCTGTTCATCTGGCTGTCGTTCCATCCATTCATCCATCCATCCATCCATCCATCCATCCATCTGTTCTACTATTTATTCATCTAATGGTCCATCCACCTGCAATCTTGAACTTGTCTTCACACAGAATCTTTTTTTTTGTTTTGTTTTTTAACCCAGTTTTTGTACACAGTCTGAATCCCGATGGTCTTCGTTCCTCAGCAGGACGGAGTGAGTCGTGTGTTAACAGTCGTGAAGTCTGATGGAAACGCCGGATAAAATGGAACATATCTGTTCTGTGAGGCGCATGGGAGAGACAACTACACACTCTGAACTATTTCAGTGAACTGTACTTTAATTTGTTGAACTAGAGTGTGTGTGTGTGTGTGTGTGTGTGTGTGTGTGTGTGTGTGTTTAAAGTTTTAATTTAAAGGCACCCACCTACTGCCTTCCAGCTCTGTGGGCTATGCTCTCTCTAACTGAGTCTTATTCTAGACTCTGTGGTTCTCTGTGTGTGTCCTCTTGTGTATGTGTGCGTGTGCGTGTGTGTGTGTGTTCAAGTCAGATTACAGACAGTGGTTCTGAAGTGAACACCACCCAGACACACCCACCCACACACACACACACACACACACACACACACATACATACACACACACACACACACACACACACACATACATACACACACAGTTAGAGAGAGCAGGTCTGTTATTATCTACCATATGCTGACCTTAAAAAAGATGTAAAGGGATGGGCCGTGTGGGGTGTGTGTGTGTGTGTGTGTGTGTGTGTGTGTGTGTATGTGGGTGGGTGGACGGTTGTAGGTGTGTGTGAGTGGGTGTACACATGTGGACATACTGCATGTGCATGTGTGTTAATGGTTGTATGAGGATGGAAAGCTTTCATGTGAATGTGTGGTGGGCAAGTTTACAAGTTTATTTAGTGTGTGTGTGTGTGTGTGTGTGTCTAATTAGGTGAGAGTAAACTGCATTGTCCTGTCATTGTGTGTGTGTGTGTGTGTGTGTGTGTTTGAAGTAGATTGATGGCTGTTCCATGGATTCTGTTAATAAACAGCAGGAGAGAGGTAGAAACACACACACACACACACACACACACACACACACACAGGAGAGGATGTGGAAAAGCCTGTTTATCATATCTCTCTCTTTCATTTCTGTCTCCGAGGGTCTTTTTCTCTTTTTGTGCGTCTCTCTCTCTCTCTCTCTCTCTCTCTCTGTCTGTTTGCTGTACTCTGAACTTTGGGCCGTTTCTATGGCAACCCTCCCCTCTCATGCTTGAGTTACTCTCTGTCTCTCTTTCTCTCTGTCTATCTCTCTCTCTCTCTCTCTCTCTCTCTCCCGCAGTGTGAGCTGTGTAAAATTAACACTCAGTGTAGAGGGATGCCTGAGTCCTGTTGCGTCTCTTTTTTATGCCTGAAGTGTGTGTAACCACAGGTGAGAGATTTAGCCCAAAATGTCACAGTACACTATATATTTATTAATTTTAGATGGCAGTGTAAAATTATAAGTATTCTGATCTCCCAGCTCTGGTTTTCTGTACATTTCAGTATTCTATACACCTCAGTATTCCATACACTTCACTCTTCTGTACACTCCAGTATTCCATACACTTCACTCTTCTGTACACTCCAGTATTCCATACACTTCACTCTTCTGTACAGTCCAGTATTCCATACGCTTCAGTATTCCATACACTCCAGCATTCCTTACACTTCACTCTTCTGTACAGTCCAGTATTCCATACGCTTCAGTATTCCATACGCCTCAGTATTCCATACACTTCACTCTTCTGTACAGTCCAGTATGCCATACGCTTCAGTATTCCATACACTCCAGCATTCCTTACACTTCACTCTTCTGTACACTCCAGTATTCCATACACTTCAGTATTCCATACACTTCACTCTTCTGTACACTCCAATATTCCATACGCTTCAGTATTCCATACACCTCAGTATTCCATACACTTCACTCTTCTGTACACTCCAGTATTCCATACACTTCACTCTTCTGTTCACGCCAGTATTCCATACGCTTCAGTATTCCATACACTCCAGTATTCCATACACTTCACTATTCTGTACACTCCAGTATTCTGTACACTTCAGTCTTCTGTACACTCCAGTATTCCATACGCTTCAGTATTCCATACACTTCACTCTTCTGTGCACTCCAGTATTCCATACACTTCACTCTTCTGTACACTCCAGTATTCCGTACATTTCACTATTCCTTACGTTCCAGTATTCCATACACATCACTAATCCGTACACTCCAGTATTCCATACACTTCACTATTCTGTACACTCCAGTATTCCCTACACTCCACTATTCCGTACACTTCTCTCTTCTGTACACTTCAGTATTCCATACACTTCACTCTTCTGTACACTCCAGTATTCTGTACATTTCACTATTCCTTACGTTCCAGTATTCCATACACATCAGTAATCCGTACACTCCAGTATTCCATACACTTCACTATTCTGTACACTCCAGTATTCCGTACACTTCAGTATTCCATACACTTCACCATTCCATACTGCTGTACACTTATTATATTATATCATATAGTTCAGTTTGCTCACATGTAACCTTGGATTTCCAAATATAAACACATCAGAAGCCTCCAACTTCAGAAATGTGGAGCAAAGCAAAGATAAAAGCAGATCTATATTTATATGTGACGAGAAAAATGGGCCAAGCTTCCAGGGTGAACGCACGCATGTGTGTGTGTGTGTGTGTGTGTGTGTGTGTGTGTGTGTGTGTGGAGGGGGCGGTGCATCTGTTAAATTACTGTGGTAATTTACATTAATTATCCAAAGTGACTAATGTATTACATTTTCTTTATGAATTTAAGGTATTGTGTGCATGTGTGTGTGTGTGTGTGTGTGTGTGTGTGTGTGTGTGTGTGTGTGTGTGTAATAAGTGGTTGAGCTCCTCTACTGTGATGAAGTAGATAAAAGAATAGACATAAAGAGCATCAAACAATAAGATCCGGCTCTGTGGATTTTAAGATGTAACTCGACTGTTAGTGAAGTTTCATTTTTGTCAGTGAAGCTATGATGATGCAAAGCAGTTTCCAACTCGTTTATCATTCCTTTCATGAAGTTGTGTGTGAATGTTAAGGGTAATTCTGATGTTCTTCATACTTATGTGTGTATGCTGAAAAATCACCCATAAACTACAAATCCTGTTCAGGACAAAGTTGATTTACATTTAACGGGTTTAAAGAAAATGCAAAAAACAAAACAAAAAACATCTTCGTCTTTTCAGTATGTAGTGTCAGTATTTCAGTACACTTCAGTATTCAGGATCCTTCAGTATTCCATACAAATCAGTGTTCTGCAAACTTCAGTATTCAGTACACTTCAGTACTCTGTACAATTCAGTATTCTGTCTCCTCAGTATTCAGTACAATTGAGTATTTAGTAAACTTCAGTACTCTGTACACTTTAGTATTTAGTAAACTCAGTCAATTGCAGTATTCAGTACAGTTCAGTATTCCATACACTTGAGTATTTAGTACAGTTCAGTATTCTGTACACTTCAGTATTCAGGACACTTCAGTATTCACTACACTTCAGCATTTAGTACACTTCAGTAGTTCATGAACTTCAATATTCAGTACACTTCAGTAGTTAAAACTATGAAATAATAAACTACTCTTTTTTGGTCATGGATTAAGTATAACCTGGTGTTTTTTCCCCTTATTCTATTAAAATCGTTTACGATACCACACACACACACACTCACACACTCACACACACACACACACACACATACAAATCTCAGTAGATTTCAGAACAGATGTCTGGGCTGAATGAGACCAGCGTGAACTGTCACTGTCAGAGGAGGAGAAAGTAGCATGTGTCTGTGCGTGTGTGTTTGTGTGTGTGTGTGTTTGTGTTTGTGTGTGTGTGTGTGTGTGTGTGTGTGTGTGTGCATGTATTGATCTGCCATGATCTAGATTTGAGTGTATTTAGAGCACAGTCATGGAGAACGGCCATTTGGGCCACGGCCTGAGAGCATAATGGGTAATTCAGAGTCACCATCATAATCCTCCACTGCTGTTCATCACATAGGTAGAGGATTTTCTCTGCGCTTTGGCTGTGTCCCAAACGAAGTGCTTTACACCACAGAGCAGACATTTTAAAGCTTGAGGAACTACTTGGATGTTTGCTTAATCCCTGTTCACTGAGGTAGCCTAATTATACCAAAGAATCTCTGGGATGTCAGTAAAATAAAGTACGTATAATAAAGGATGTGCGATTTCCCGACATATCTCTGTTAAGCATTGGTGCAGGGAAGACACTGGTGCTGGAGAAATTCTGACTGATTCGCATGGGATAAGCAAAATCTGTATAAATTACGGAGATGGACATCTTCACCATGTACGCATGCACTTCGAAACACAGGTTCTGACTTTTATTATATGCACTTGTTGTTGGAATTGATTTTAATTAATCGGTCACATGACCACCACATGTCTGTAGGCTGTACCTGTGCTAGGAACTCAGGAAGTAACCCTTGGAAGTGTCACTTCTCTGATACGTCCTTTTAAATACCGCCTGTGTTTTCAACTCTTCGTTTTTCTTCCGGTGGGAGACGTCAGGAAACAAGAGTGAGCAATTCCTGAAGTGTCTTTATAACGAAGAAAACGTGCAAAACCTCTTTTTTCTTCTTGACATAATGCAGGCTTTAGCAGCATGTCAATTCAGACGGGACATGCGTTACCTGGAGTTATTTCTTTTGCTCATTTTATAGAAGGTAATATTTCCAGACTCTCAGTCTGTAAACAATTATTGACATGACGGATTTGGGCGGGACTGAAATCCTAGAGCTACTCCTGTAATAATTCCGTAATAAATCCTACTTCCTGTGTAAAACTAAGCCAATCCCAATAGGGCTTAAGCTGTAAAAAGAAGCTGAAATATATCCTGTCCGAATTGACATGTTGGTAAAGATTGTGTTATATCCTGTGGGAAAAGAGGTTTTGCACATTTTCTTCGGTAATAAAGACGCTCCAGGAAGTCTGAGTTTAAAACGCAGAACAATAAATTTCCACGATTTTTAAAGGGGCGTGTCAGAGAAGGGTTAGGGGTCAGGGGTTATGGTTAGGATCGCTTATATTTGCTCTGGATTATGTTCTCCCTCCTGTTGTGTTTTTGAGCCTTTTTGTGGTCTCCCAATCAGAGTAAGACACACACACACACACACACAAATGTATATACACACTCACATGCACACACGTCTTCCCAGTGGAAGCGGCTCACACACTTGGGTGACTGATGACTCTTCTACAGGGAGGCAGCAGCTCTGATTGAGTTACACTGCTAATTGCATTGTGCTAATAGTTACGCAGTTATTCATATCCGCTAATCACATTACATTTTCAACAAGCACATCCGGCTCTGTCCTTACACCAACACACTCATAAAGGAGTGAGAGAGAGAAGAGATACGTGCGGATACTTCCTGTACTGAGACAATCCGCATGTATAAAGACTGAGGGGGAACCAGAATTACACCCCGCTCTTCTTCTGTTCTACCTGTTTTTTAATGCGCACTGAATGGAAAAAAAGCCGAAAAACCCATGAATATTCATTAATGCGCAGCTTCTCCAATTTACTAAAGAGCAAAGAGCAAATCGGCTAGTTAATAGGAGGGGTGTGACGGGCAGACGATTTGAATCAATGCATCGAATTAAATGTCAACAAAATGAATGAAATGAATCGAGGCAACAATAATAACTCAATTATTTTCGAAAAAGGACAAACAACGGGCATGTGGGAAAAAAAATCATGCTTTCAAACTGATGTGCGAATAGGCTAGCATTCTGAATTAACAGCTGTCCTCCCCCAGATTCTGAACAAAGTTGGTCATGTATCCATCAGAGGATACTAATCGTATCATATCATAACTTTTCAGATTCAGTGGTATGACCAAATATCAAATCTTTGCCTTAAGAATCGAAATTGTATATCATATCATATCATATCATATCATATCATATCATATCATATCATATCGTGATATCTAGATGCAGTGGTAGAAACGAAATCCTATCGTATCATATCAGATTTAGGGGTATTGTCAAATATCAAATAATTGTCTTAAGAATTGCAATTGTACTATATTGTATCATATTGTAGCACATTAAGTGGTATCGTCAAATATTGAACCGTTGCAGTATGAATCGAAAATTGTATCGCATGGTACCGTAGAGGATTCAGTGGTATCTGTTGATTTAAGAATCGAAATCATTTCATATCGTATTAATATCAATCCATATCGCCTTAAGAATCGAAATTTTATTTTATCATATCTTATCAGATTTTTTCAAATTCAGTGGTATCGTCTAAAGTCGAATCGTTGCCTATTTCGTCTAAGTCTAAAACTTATTTGTATCGTAGCAGATTCAGTGTCAGATAGTATCAGTAGTGTCAAATATTGAACCGTTGCCTTAGCAAAATTGTATCATATCATGTGGAAGTCTGAGGTTTAGTCACACAAGTGAGAGCTAGTTTGCGATTTGGGAATTAGCAATGACTAGATTTTACAAAATTAGGTAAAAAATAGGGTAAAATAATAAACAAAAAAAAAAACAACAAACAAAATGGATGGACCTTTTCACACACGCTTGCTTTTATTCTGTTATGTTAATATTTTGACCCTCATGCAACAGCCAGGTGTAGATGGTGTGTGTATGTATGTGTGTGTGTGTGTGTGTGTGTGTGTGTGAGACATTTTAGCCAGCTGTAACCCCTCCAGTCATGACACACACACACTCTATACAATAGAGACTCTATACAATAATGATGGGAAACACACACAGTCGGTGGGTGCAATTAGCAACTTGGACAGATTTCACCTTCGCAGCGTCTGCTTCTAAAGATCTACCGCTAATGTTAACTCTTTCTTCTGATTAAAAAGGGGATTAAAAGTGCTATGCAAAATTGTTAATGCAGTGAAATTCATTCCAGCCAACTGAAAACCTATTTTCTACAAAAACACCTATAAACTCTAGTGTAATCCAGGTACAAGATGCCTTAAAATGTTAAAAGGCCGGCTGCGAGTAAACTCAGAGGGTCCGGTGGACATATGTGAGGAGGCACAATGCAGAACGTGACTTGATGCGGCTGCAAAATGCGCTCGCGTGACATCTGAAATTAAAGTTTCATTTAAAAAGGCTGTAGTTAATCACACAACTCCTGCTTGTACTCCTCGTGAGGTGCAAATTGTGCTTTAAATAGCGATGGGAAGTGGAAATAATCAACCACTGAGCTATTAAAAAACTAAACTAAAGAGCAAGTTCGGGAATAAAAATAGTGTGAAAAATTAAGTCCTTTAGAAATAAAGACGTGTCATGGAGGTAATTAATGCAGCACATTTGGTTATTAATCGGATTCAATGCAAGGAAGTCTGTGTGCAGAATCAGCTTCATGTGCAATGAAACTTCTTTTTAATGAAACTGTACAAGGTTTTTGCACAGAATGCTGCCTAATTAATTACATCTAATTACACCCGCAAGTAATTTAGTACATCTGTCTCCTTAACCAGAAACATTAAATCATTAAACACTAAATATTTTCATATATAATATTTTATATTCCTAACATTATGAGATTTATGATGAGATATGTATAGGTTAATTTCAAGCTTGAGATATATGTATATATATATATATATATATATATTTAATAAAATCTCTCAGAAAGACTTAACTAAATATAATCTCATAGAGAGAAACACAGTGTGGGATGAAATAAGTGCAGCAGTTTTATAAACACTGGTCACGAAGAAGTCATTTCATATTATTTGTATCTGTATTATTTCCTTATTTACTTATTTACTGTGATCTTGCTGATATGCAGCGGCTCTAAAATCGAGACAGCAGTCTCAAAAGGGCTTTTATGGCTTAATAAAAAAAAAAAAATGAAAGAAAGAAAATACCCATCTTAGACCGAGCAAAGCCAATCTTCCAGATCAACCATGTTACCACACAACAAACAAACAGACAACAAACCCTTTTTTTTTTTTTTTTAATCAAATGTTTCTCTCAGAGTGGAGCTCAACACCAGACTCGGTTGCCAGATTGATGGAGTATTAAAGCCTAATAGCTAAATCGGGGATTATCAAGGATCTGACAGTTATAATCCATCTACAAATGTGTCGTACTCATTAGGCATCCTAAATAGGCGCCATGTAATGGGCTAGTCAAGGCGTCTGGTTTTGATCCGTCTGCTCATGCCAGGATGAGTGTGTTTATACATGATGGTCATAATTTATTTGAAAAAAAAAAATCAACTGCAGAGACACAAATGAGTGTGTTCAATGTGCTTCAGTCTTTATTTAATCAACAAATGTGGGTAAAATGTAATAAAATGTTTGGAAAAACCATTCATGACCTTTGATCTATCTATCAAATTAGATAGATAGATAGATAGATAGATAGAAAGGAAGTGGACACCAGGATATTTGTAGGCGTCAACCAGCTCAACATCCTGTCCCATTACGTTTATTGGTCAGAGGTAAAGCTGTAGCTTTAAGTTTTCTGACATCTTCAGGACAGAGGAATTTACACTTTGCGGTTTCTTGGTAACGTGACAAGCTGCGCTTTTTTTTTTTGTAACTTCAAGAGAGGCTGATGGAGGAACGACCGTTCCTTATAGTTCCTGCAAGTTAGAACAGGACCTAACTTGTTTCAAAGATATTCCACAACATTAAATGTAACTATAAAAGGATAAAATGTACATGCCATTCTTTATGAAATAACTATTGTAATCATTGGAAAACTGCCAATGAGACATGCTGATAAAGGAAAATAATCACCTTCAGGGCAGTAACAGTAACTCTGATTCATTACGCCACCCTGACATTGATTATTTTCCTATAACAGTGTGATTCTGAATGGTTTATTCATTACCCATTACAAGATATTACACAAGTTTTATGACTGCAGAGTTACACAACGTGTGTTTGGTGTGTACTTGTGGTAGTGGTAGCTCAGTGGTTGAGACGTTGGACTACTGATCGGAAGGTCGTGAGTTCAAAATCCCTTGAGCAAGGCCCTTAAACCTCAGCTGCACAACTGTATAAAAATAAATATAAAGATAAATATGTACAAATAAATGTAAGTTGCTTTGGATAAGGACGTCTGCCAAATGCTGATGTGTGTGTGTGTGTGTGTGTGTGTGTGTGTGTGTGTGTTAATGACAGCAGTCAGCGTCTGCCAATAAACACCAAAGTATAAACCATAATGAAAACCAAAACCATATTGAAAATGATATTGAAGCTCTGTGTGTGTGTGTGTGTGTGAGACCTGACTGATTACAGTATTAAAGATCATAAATGAATGATGGGCAAGGAGGTCACCATAGCAACAAATTAAAAATGTTAGTGCTCAGAGCCACACACACACACACACACACACAGAGAGATGTGCACAAAACACCTGTGTATATAGGAAGTCAACAGTCGGCTTTCACAGGAAGTAAAGAGCGCTGGTTTTCATCATGCTCATCTTCACCCCCTTTTCCCTTGTGTGCACATGTGTATGCTAGCATATTGTGCTGTGTGCATATATGTGTGTGTGTGTGCGCGTGTGTGCGGGCTGTCCACACAGCTGCAGAGCCTCTCTGTGTGTGTGTTGCTTTCTTATCTTCCTGTTCCTGTGTTGCTCGGCCAGGCATGTGTGATCGAACAAAATCAGCCTCTGCACAAGATGAGCGTCGCATACACACACACATACACACACACACACACACACACACACACATTCACTCATGCGCACACACGCACGTGCACATGCTCACACGTTCACACAGAGATCCAGAGCAGGGAGACAGCCATGATGGGTAATGCTCTTCTCTCTCTCTGTGTGTGTGTGTGTGTGTGTGTGTGTGTGTGTGTATTTCAGTGGGATAGTGTTATTTTTTCCTAATTGCTGTGGGAGTAGTTTTCTATCCCTGTTTGTCTTGCTTTTATCCCTCCATCTGTATAGAGGACAGAGATGGAGGGATCACTAGTGGATGGATGGATGGATGGATGGATGAGCAGATGGATGGATGGATAAATGGTTACTGTAGTTCTTGAATCAATTGTGGACTGATAAATGAAGGGATGGATAACAAATACTGATACTGGTGAAAGTATAGAGGGCAGAGATGGATGTATTTGTGGATGGATGGATCACTGGCTACATGGATGGATGGATGGATGGATTAATGGGTGAATGCAGGGAGTGCTGGATGGAAAATAGATAGATAATTGGTAATTGGACAATAGACGTCTGTTCATTGGTATGAAGGGCACAGATAGATGAATAGATAGCTGTATGGATGAGTGGATGATCACTTGTGGATGGATAGACGGACATATGAATGGATAAATGGATAGATCTTGAATCACTGGTAGATGGATGGATGGAGGGATTAGTCACTGTTTGAATGTATCATGATCAGTAACAACACTTTAAAATACTGACTATCAAGATTTTCTTTTATTAAATTAAGAATTAATTCAATGCGTTCTGGCACGTTTTTTTTAGATGGCTGATATTTTACACTACCATTTTGGATGAAGCGAAAAAAAAAAAACCCCGAAAGCCAGCTGTGTTAAATTAGGGGTGGAATTGGGCACAGCAGGGTGACAGAGCTTGAGGAACACACTGATGGGCTGCAGCTTTAGTGATTTTTAGCATCTCATCTGAGAACACTAATCTCTGATCCATCAGTACTGTAAAGACAGACAGATTGACGTTGATTTTATCTGGTTTTATCAACAACTGCCTGGTTATTCATTATGTGTGGTCCCATATTTACAGAAGGTCAAAGGTCACGAACAAGGGTCGACTCTGACATGACTGAATCTGAGAAATTGTAATTTCCTTCTTTAATTAAATTAAAGAGCATTGTGCAAACTGTTTTTACTGCACAGAAATGTATATTGTTTTCTGTCTCTTCCTGTCTAGATGTGCGCTATTTGAATGCTGGAACTGTATGTGCAAGTAGTGATTTTATTAGTACTCATCAGAGTCATAGTCACAACTGTCAGGAAGGACAACAACACAATAAAAGGCAATAAACTCCAGGGTGTAGCTGTATTCTTAATCAGAATACACAAAGGTGATGGCACAGAAAGAAGACATAAGAACAAGACAAGGGCAAGGATATCCGTTTACCTTTTTTTCGCTTAGGAAATTAGGAGTCCACAGATTGCAAAGCAGGTACGCATGAAGAAGATTGAGTGCCTTAATTATCATATTTTACAGTTACATCTGTGCTGAGTTTCTCTTAAATTCCCTTAGGTTTGTCTTTTTTTAATCATAAGGTCTAAATAAATAAGATACGTCTGCTGGACAGCTTTTTATTAAATTAGAAACAAAACCTGAAAGTGATGTAGATGCAGTGCATAATTATGGTAAAGCATAAGGGATTTCGGGAATGTTTTGTACAGTATGACTTTACTGTTTGTTAGTCACTGTTTTTTTAGTCCTGTGTTATACGCCTAAATATACACCCATGCACTCACACACACACACGCAAAAATCAGTGAAAGAATAATGTTAGTTATAAGTTTGCTTAAGTTCCCGATCTCTCTGATTCTCTGCTTTCCAAAAGGAGCTAATATTATTCATTATTCATCATGATTCATTGTGATTTCCAGTTCCCATTTTTTTTGCTGATTGCACATTCTCCTCAGCTTTCATCTAAGTCCTTCTCTCCCCTCTCCTTCTTGGTTACCTGCAGGTTCGGCAATAATGACAATGAAAAAGATGACAGCGGTGGCGCTGGTGATTTGACAACCCTTTCTGCAACTGAGACGTGTCGAATATTATCAAGCCCAGGAGCGACTGTGTTGTCAGGATGTTCCAATTCTTTAAAAGATTGTAGAATTTCAGTCCTCCACCAGGCAGCCTCACTGGGGAGGGAAAAACGGAGGATCTAAAGCCTCAAGCCTGGAGAGACTTGTTTTTTTTATCAGCAGGCCATAACATTGGAACCATGTAGAAATTCTTTCTGTTCATAAGGGGTGTGGGTTAGATTTCTAGTTCCTTTTTAAGATTTATTTGTTTGATTTATGTCTTTATTTCTTTTTCTGAGTTGAGTTTCTGAACCAGACTGCCAAATAAAAATGGTTCTGCACACATCCCCCTACCCAAGTGCCTTTCTAAGTTTTCTCAGTAACCTATCCTGGGCCCTGGTTTTCCCCTGTTACTGGATGCTGGACAGGCTCCTGGCCTCATGCGTGGCCACGTCACTTGAAAAGCGAAGGCGCTCGCAGGACCCCTGCTCCTTCCTGGCCCTAGGGATGTTAATTTCTACACCACTGTACCTAGTACTGCTTCTGGCCTCACTACCTTTTGCTCTGCTGGGATTCCTGGTCTGGGCGCCTCTGCAGGCATCCCGCCACCCATATGTCTACTCATACCGCAAACCAGACACAAACCGGGCCGAGCATGGTACCATTGCAGGATCTGGGGCAGGAATTAGTGAATGGCGCCCACAAGGCCGCAGTTTCTGCTTTGGCAGTGCCAACGTGTGCCTTCTTCCAGACTCACTGGCTCGCTTCAACAACTTGGCAGACACGCAGCGGAGGGCGCGAGAGGTGGGCAAGCGCATCCGTAATGGTGCGAGCCGACCACAGATCAAGATCTACATCGATTCTCCTACAAACACCTCAATTAGCGCTGCATCCTTCTGCAGCGTGGCCACGCAAGGCTTCCGACGAACATCCTCACTAGACCAGCGTCCTGAACCAGCAACAATAAGTGACGGTGACAGTGATCCTGTCGCAGAGTGTCCTGTGCATTCATCTGGTGGAACAAGTTCAGACTGCCCTGTTCATAACACCCAAAGTGTTCCTGAATGTCCCTTACACTCAAATGGGGAAGAAGTATCTTCAGATTGTCCAATCCACCAACCAACAGATATGCAGGCATCCAGTGATTGTCCGGTCCACTCCACCACAGTGGTCACAAACACAGAAGAATGTCCCTTGCATCCATCTGGGGTCCAAATTAGCATCACATCGCCTGACCCTGAGCCTTCCGAGGCCGAAGTCCGAAATCATCGACCCAGTGAGGGAGATATAGGCAGCTTGCACAGTCGCACTGCCTCCCGTGAGTCCTTGACCCGTTTCCATGGAGCCACAGATGGGGGAATACAGTCCAACAATACATTGTCACAGCACCGTACCTCTGTCTTCAAAAGGCCTGTTGGCCGCAAGCGTCGGCATGGGGATGATGGCTTTGACCATGAGATCTCAGCCTTTTTTCCTGCCAATTTGGATTTCCTGTGCCTGCAGGAAGTGTTTGACAGACGGGCAACGGAACGGCTTTGCTGGCAGCTACACCGCTACTTCCCGTATGTCATAAGTGACGTGGGACGCTACGGCTGGAAGGGTTGCTGCTCAAGATTCAAGTTCCTAAACAGTGGCCTTCTCCTGGCCAGCCGCTACCCCATCCTGGATGCACATTATGAGTGTTACCCCAATGGCCGTTCAGAGGATGCACTTGCTTCCAAGGGTGTTCTCTATGCCAAGGTAAGGGAGCTCTTTACGTAAGCTTGAAGTGGTGGTAATTAAGTCAAGCATAATGGAGCATGAGTAAGCAGTTTTCCCTTTTCCTGTTGTACAGAAAGGCATTTTAAGTTCCTAATTTTGTTTCAAATTTGCCAAAATTGCACCATTGTGAATTTTAACTAAACTGACGAAATCGTTTTTTTTTTTAAATCCTTTTTTAAGGATCATTAGGCACATTTCTGTAATTGATCAGGGGGTTACTGCTTCAAACTCTTGCAAAGATTTGGTTTGGCTTGACTGCATGATGACATAGTCTTTTGTGGTGGTCTTTGCAGTGTCTCTTCGGGGGTGTCTTTGTCTTTCTGTGGTCAGCCTGGTTTGCTGTGCACATTGATAGCAGTTGCACTCTGCTCTTGCAGCCACTTCCTGGCTCTCTGATTTAAATATCATGCAAACCTATACAAATGATTGGATTCATGTGACAAAGAGAAGCCTCAGAGATAAACTCTGTCACCTAGGATTGAACAGTGATTTTTTATTTTTTTATTTTCATTCTTTATTTTTAGAGGTTATTGATTTAATGCTTTATAATTAAACTGGTATGATTTAAAAAAAAAAAAAAAACACCAAATAGCCTCAACTAGTCTAAAAACATGTGTGTTACAGATGGCAACATAAAAACACTTTAGACCAGCTTGAATCCCATGTTGGTGTATGTTGGGTTGGCTTTGGTTTTTCCCTAGTTTGACAGTTTAGGCGAAATCTTGCTGTTAAATCAGGTCTTACTGGCGCAACTAGCGTTGCTTTGCTGGTTCCTTGCTTGCAAGCAATGTGAATTATGCTAGTCTAAGCAGTTTTTTCAGCAGGGTTTTCTTCTAAGACAAGCCACCTTTGAAGGTTCCTGTCTCAGGGGGCATTGCTTTGTCATCATGCGACTAGCATATTTATTGTTACTTATAATCAGGATGCTGAGGATGCTGCAGTACCCTCTAGTGGAGCACAGTTAAAAATGGTAAAGACTTTACCGGTTGTTGTTTTATTTTACTAGTAGATGTAGATGTATAATAATAAAGTAAATATTATGTTTAAAAAATGTTCAATTCTGGAGATGAATTGGGAAGCAAAGGATTTTGAGTTCAATTGAAAGGATATGTGTATTTTTTATATAACAATCAGATTTGTCTGAAAGTAGACCTACTTCATTAAACCAGTAAAGCACTAAAAATACAAAGAAGCTAATGTTATAAAGTTAAAAGTAAAGCTTGGGAATGATATAGATGTTTGATTTTACATATAAGTAAAGATGTTTTGGGTTACTGCCTGAAGGTGGTACAACTGCTAGTGAAGACCTCATATTTCTGTTACTGGATTCTTATGCAACCCCGAGTATGTTATATTTCCGCTGGAAGCACCTCTGATTAAAAATATATCCTCACGTCCTTAACACTTTCAGCCTCTTTAGACTTTTTAAACATGTTTTATATACTAACTCACAGCAAGCTAGTTAACTATCTATTCTAGCTATCAAGTTAAACACACTGCCTTGTTAAATATAATGATGGAGAATCTACAAATGCAAATATAGCCAGGTCTTCTGCTGCTTTCACGTCTTGTGAGAAAGAGTGCAATTGCCAAAGGTGCATTCGTTCAGGAAAAAACGGTAATTATGAGTCGAAATTGTGGGAGGTTTTCGGCAGCCCTGATCAGTTCATCAGAACGGATTCAACTGAGTACTAGGAAATAAAATCTTAAAATAGGAATTTTAGTTTATATTTCAGTTTATATAGAAGTATGAATTAGATATTATACCACCCACTTAAGTTCTGTTAAAAAAATTGGGAAGAGATGTTCTAATGTTTAACCTGAACACAGCTATATGCTAATGCCATTTGCACTGCTAAATGCTAATGTTAGTTAGACAAGTGCCTTTTTTTTCCCAGTAAGTGAAATGCTTTCAAGCATTCATTCAGTACTTTTTGATGCTTTAAAGTCTGAATGACTTGACGTTTCTCTAACCCTCTCAAATCCTCCTACATGATGTAAATATGGCGTTCAGGTATGCTATGTGAATAAAAACATTTTTAGTACTTTAAAATGTTAGCAAACAGAAATTGCAACTCTCTGTAATATATTAGAAACTTTCTTTCATGTTTGATCCAAATTTTTTTAGGTAAATTTTTTTGTCCATGAAGACCTTTTGACAGGAAAAATACTACAATTCCATGTGCATGTTGCATGATGTGACAGGATTTTTGTCACATATTTTTGAGAATTTTTTTGAGAAAGCTGGACTGAGCTGGAAGAGAATTTTTATCCAAAGATGTGAACGAGCAAATTGGCAAATTTGTAAACAGTTTTGAAAGGCAAAATCAAAGGAAACTTCCCTAGTGAAAATGATTTTAATTAAAGCTGAAGAAAATGAGATGGGCAGGTAAAAATTCCTCACATCAGAGAAACAGCCTGATCTGCCATATTTCTCGGGGAGCTCTAAAGTGATGAATTATGTGAACAGCTTTGCTTGTCCTTATGGTACCTCCTGAATGAGACAGACTTTATCTTAATCTCAGGAGAACAGAAATTAGGCTGCCCAAAAATGCTGCCTACCTAGGACACTTTTATAACCACACACACCAAGCAACTCCCTTCTCATTGGGCAGGCTTGACTCTGGATGCGTGCTCTGTGAGTACACACGCTGAATAATTTATAATCATGGCTTTGTAGAGCAGAGCGTCTTTTTGAAGTGTCTCATCCGTAATTCGCAAAAGGGAGACGGACTCCTCTGTTCTGATCTTTGGAATTGATGGTGGTTTCTATTATTATGAGCTTGGCGCCATGCCAGCGTGGAGCTGAGTTTTTCACCACAGAGGGATTCTTCATGTGGAGAGTATATTAATGGGTCATGAATGGTTAGCTCTTTAGAGAGAGAGAGAGAGAGAGAGAGAGGTGTAGGGGTCATGTTATAAGTGAGTGTGTGTGTGTGTGTGTGTTAGAAAAAGAGAGAGAGAGAAAGAGAAAGAGAGAAGAGCGGTAGCGCTGATGTTTATCACCTGAGTCCTTGGCTGAACTCCAGTTCCGTTGTCAGTGCCTGCCAGACAAGCCATCTAAATGCTGTGTTTGTGTGTGTGTGTGTGTGTGTGTGTGAGAGAGAGAGAGAGAGGGAGAGAGAGAGAGATAGAGAGAGAGTTGTTAGACAGTAAGTGCCATTTGCTAAGCAACAGCATGCCAGAGGCTGACAGTGGCTGACAGCACACCCAACACACACACACACACACACACCTACACACTGATAAAGGTTGTCAAAGCTTCAGGTTTCTATTTTGTCTTTGTACTTTATAAGGTGCACTTGTAGGTGTGCAGAAGTGTTGATACTCAAATGCTGTAGAATTCTGGATTCTGATTGGTCAGAAGGTGTTGATTCATTTTCTATAACAGCAGCTCTGACAGTAGTGCAGCTGCAAATCGCAGGTTTATATTAATGCCCTCGTTCTAATATGTTATCCTTTTTATAGAAACAGCTCATTCACAGGGACTTGTATGGCAGATGTATGGATTTTTAAAAAAAACTTGTGTGTAATCATTGATCTGGCGAAGTTTTCTATAAGGAGACATTTATTTACTATGCATGGAAGGAGTCTCCAGTGTCAGTGCTAGGTAACCGTCAGACGTTGAGATTTGTAGCTAAATTTTCCGGCATCTTCAGGACAGAGGAGTTTACACTTTACGTCTCTCAGTAACATGACAAGCTGCTTTTTTTGAGAGAGAAAAACGACTCTTTATAGCTGCTATAAGTGAAAACAGGAGCTAACTTGTCTCGCGGATGTTCCACAACATTAAGTGTAACTATAAATGGATAAAAATTACGACTTTGCTGATTTGTTACTAATTTAATAAACACAGTTTGAGACTTTTACTGAATATGTATTATCACGATATATGTTTGTAAATGTAACAGAATTGTAGTGTTTATTCTTCTCTTCATGCTGAGGTACTTAGGGTTGAGATAACCTAAGGCTGCAACACACACACACACACACACACACACACACACACACAGAGCCTAAAAGCCCTGTATTTTCATGCTCATGACTCTGAAGTACTTCACTGAAGCTGTTCTGGCAGTTTGTGTTACCTGACACCGTATTAGCCATGATGGTTTTTCCTTTAATTTGTCAAGATGTGATGAATGAATATGGCCGATGGCGTGATAAACATGAGAGAAGGGAGGAGGCAGGAGAGATGGAGTGAGGAAAGGATGAAGAGAGGCAGAATATTAATTAAACTTGTTTCCCATAGGACGCAGCACCTCTCTAATTCAAGCCTTTCTGAGCACACGCTTATCCCTCTTATTATTTAAAAGCTGGCTGAGGGACCAGAGTCAGTGTGTGTGTGTGTGTGTGTGAAAGTGAGAGAGACACAGAGAGAGAGAGAGAGAGAGAGAGAGAGAGAACATCCCTCAGTATATATGAATGTCTCCTCCAGGTTCTTGAGTCTGTTATGTAAGTGTGTGTGTGGGTGTGTGAGAATGTCCAAGTGTCACATGGTGTTTGATCTGTAAGTGTCGTTCTGTGTCAAAGTCTCACTTAGGTTTTTGTCTTAGGTGTGTGTGTGTGTGTGTGTGTGTGTGTGTGTGTGTGTGTGTGTGTGTGTGGACTCAATTACTCAATATTATTCATCATGTCTCTGGTTCTGTTTTACCCATGTAGTAATCCCGTGTGTGTGTGTGTGTGTGAACATGCGTGTGTGTCCGACTTTGTATTTGTCTCCACTTGGTGCCTGAGTCTGTTATGTGCAAGTGTGTGTGGGTGTGTGAGTGCCTGTCTAAATGTCGCTTAGTGTTTGAACTATGTGTCTTGTTCTGCCTCTTGAGTGTGTGTGTGTGTGTGTGTGTGTGTGTGAGTACACACAGAGTTTCCATGTTATCAGGGCCACCATATAAGGCCACTTGGTAGGTGTTCAGTTACTACTGACTGTAGGCCATCTGTTGCTCTGCACAAAAGTATTGCCGCCCCTCTAGGCCATGCATCAAAGTACAAACATGTGTTTAGTGCACTTTAATACAAACTTACTGCACATTAATACACACTCCAACCTTGTTGCTCACTTTGTAGGCTTTAGTTTCTAACTATATATCTAATTATACTTATAGTTAGATATAAATACTAATTTATATTTTTAAAGTTTGTCGAATTGTATTCCCAGTGTATTTTCAATGACACTAATTTAATTAATTTCACATTTTTTCCAAAGCTGTTAAGCAAAACCTACTTACATTATAAATATTTATTTTAATAAAGTTTAAAGTATAGGAAATAAATATTATAAAATCAATCCAAAAAAATAAAAAAACAGTCAAGTCTCTTTATATGTAAACATTTCCAGTTCTAAAAATAAATTACTTTTCCAAATCCAAAGCCGATATCCGACATGTTTTATCTGATATCAAACATTTGATACAAAATCGAATTATTCTTTGTGAAACTGATTAGCCCTGGAAGTTTGCAGCATCACACTGTTTGATTGTTAATTTGTGAAATTTTGCTGATGAATAGCTACTCAGACTGGACCTGAAGGTTCTAGGTCATGAGCTCCAGTGGCTATAATGATTAACACACACACACTACAGTATTCCTGGTTTCTGCCCCTACATTTGCTGACGCTTAAAGTCTCTGAGCTCAGCGGTGGTACACACTTCCAGCCAAGCATGCATAAGCACCTGAAATATTCATTTCACACTGCAGGACAGACAAACACACACACACACACACACACACACACACACAAATAGAGCAAGAGCGAGACAAGCTGCTCTCTGCACTATGGCAATGGTTCATCACTATCCAATAATGGAATTAAATCTACAAATCACCACTGAGGAGCACACACATTTACTAGCCCCACCTTTATAAACTGTGCAGCTTGCATTTTATCCATCTGCATTAATTAAGCGTCCAGGCTTTTTGCTTTGGGGCCAAATGATGTGAGTTAAAAGAAACCTTTTTTAAAGATTGATCGATTTAAATCACTTGTCTTAGCACTTAGAATACGGCTGCACTCTGTAGCTACGTCCAAGCATTCTGGCTCCTTATTAAGGAATCAAATACTCCATGTTGCGCTGTTATAGAAAAATAATCAGTGACAGAGTGGTGCGATGAAGCAGACTTACTAAGGAAAAAAACGCTTGTCATGTTACCAAGAAGCCGCAAAGAAGCATAAACTCTTCAGTCCTGAAGATTCCAGAAAACCTAAAGTTACAGCTTTACGTCTGACTGCTACAAAGCACTGGAGACTCCTTCCATAAATGTAAAATAAATGTCTCCTGACAGAAAACTTCACCATATCAATAATAAGCTCAATAATCCGTTCATGCGGAGCGTCCGCCCTACAAGTCCCTGTGAATGAGCTGTTACTATAGAAACGATAACGTATTAGAATGAGCGTATTAATATAAACCCTGTAGCTAATCACTGTAGTCTGGTGAATGTTTGAATGACTGATTTACTGTACATTTGTAATGCAGTTGCTGAAATCCTGCTATTTGGTATAAACCTGTAATCGTATTAGCGTGCAGTGTGTGAGAGAGAGCAGTGTGTCCTTCCAAAAGTAAAAGGAAAGGAGCGGTATTAAATAATTAGCTGCTGTTTCTGTTATTCTGCGGAGAGCAGTTCATCGCTATTTGGTGAACATCGATGTTGATAAACTCGCTCTCTGCGTATTGTGTCATTGGTACGTTTTGAGCAGGATGTCTCATGCGGTCATGACTCACTCATCCCATTTATTCATTTCATACAGTCGTCATCGGGAATTTAATATTCAGTACATATTGAATATTTCTTTAGGCCAAATCTGTTTCTTCTCACTACAAGCGGGTGTTTGAGTCATTTTAAAATACACTCAATTTCTGATGGAAATTAATCAACGATCTTGAAAGATCGCCGTCAGTGCGTGATGCATTGCTAATACAGATCACAGATTACTTTTTAAAAATAGCAAGAGTGTGACGATACAAGACGACGGCATGCCGGCTGAAAACCTCAGCAGGATTTCCCAGGTCCTGCAGTTTAAGAATATTTTAATCATTTCTGTCTGCACATGCTGATCCCATTTTCTTCATATCATTCCTGAAAACAGAGTAAGGTCCCAGAGTTATACATCTCAACCAGAGAATATTCTGTAGAAGACCCAACTCATATATCTCGGTTCACTCTGAAGTGTGTCATATTTTTAAATTCATGAATATTTGATTTATAGACTTTGTGTGGTGAATCAAGTAGAAGCAATTAGAAAGGAGTCAGTCTTTTATTCTATAAAAAATAATGTTAGGATAAATAAATAAAACAAAAATGAAATAAAAAAGCTGTTTCCTTGTTTTCCATTTTCATCTCATAACAAAAAAAATGAATCAACACAATATACACGGAGCACGCTGACTCAGATGTCATTTGTAAGAAGGTTTCGTAGTAACAGGCGTACTTGTTTATTTCATAATTACTCATAAGCGCATAAGCACATAGTCACCTTTGAGTTTTTTTTTATCGGATGCAGAAAGCTATCACGGTCTTCTGATTGCTGAGGACAGGAGGAAAAGGAAGAGGAAGCAGGGAGGGTGTTTGGCTCTGTGTGTGTGTGTGTGTGTGTGTGTGTCTGCCACACAGTAGACGATCTGTCTCTTCACTGCCGTTTAATCTGCATTAAAACAAAAACCTGCATCGATCCAAATGACATCAGACTTTACTAAGCCAATTCCCCATAAATCACCAGTAAGAGGCAGACAGAGTGAGAGAAAGAGAGAGAGAGAGAGAGAGAGAGAGACAGAGACAGGGAGAGAGAGAGAGAGAGAGAGAGAGAGAGAGAGAATGACACATTCAAAAACCTAAGTTTGACATAATGCAGAAAATTGACAAGAAAATGTAACAACATGTCAGGTACTGACTGCACGTCTAATCATCAACAGTTGTCCGGTTTCTCAAACGGATTGTCTGATGTGCTTTCTGACCCTGTATGACACACTGTTATCTAGAATTAGAAGCAAAATGAAATAAAATCGCAGTGATAAAAAGATCCTGACAGCGTGTAACTGTCTTCCTCAGCACCATAGGCGCAGGTAATAGGGTAAGGTAATAGGTACCAACTTATACGATAAAATGTCCGAAAATGTCCAGGCCAACATTTGGGCTTTTAATAGAGGGTAAAATAGATGATAGTTTTGCCTCAGACCCTTAAGTTCGTCACGTGAAGGTTAGAAGTTAAGTTGTAGAAGTTACGGATGAAGGCTACGTAGCTACCTAGCTGAGTTGCTTAGAAGTAACTAGCTAGCGGAGTTGCTTAGAAGTAGCTAGCTAGCTAGAAGCCGAGAAATTATTCATGTCTATTTTATGCTTTGTCTTTTATATTTTTGAAAGGAAACATTTCACCTTCATTCCCTCATCAAAAGACAAGTTAGCTATTAGATATTAAGATTGTGTTTATGGACCAACATATTTAGCTGTAACATTAGCTGACTTGTGCTTTGTTGTCATAATGAGATTCCTTACTAACTGTAGCTTCCATTTTAGTCTTGCTGTCACTTTAATAAATTATTACAATGTTATCTGTTGACATGGAAAGTAATTGTACTTCAAGTTAAGTTCAAAAGATGTAGCTTTGGGATCTGGCTAGCGTTAGCTACTATAAACTTGCATTATTCTAGCTAGCTAAAACAGCTAATGTGAGCAAATATGAATCAGTTTGTGACACTACTAGAATACACATCTATGGTTAAGTAGAGAGAGAGAGAGAGAGAGAGTTGTTACATGCTATTTTTAAATGTGCATGTAGTGGCTGAACATTAGCAAAGTACACCCTGTTCACATGAGTTGAAGGTGTTTATTTTTCAAAATTATCCATATAGGCTCATGGAAACCTCCTTTTCATGTGTCCATACCAACCAGCATCCATCAGACCAGGCCACCTTCTTCCATTGCGCCATGGTCCAGTTCTGATGCTCACGTGCCCATTGTAGGAGCTTTCAGTGGTGGACAGGGTCAGCATGGGCGCTCTGACTGGTCTGTGGCTACACAGCAAGCTGCGATGCACTGTGTGTTCTTACACCTTTCTGTCATAGCCAGCATTAATTTTTCAGCACTCTGTGCTACAGTAGCTATTCTGTGGGATCGGACCAGACGGGCTAGCCTTTGCTCCCCATGCACATCAGTGAGCTTTGGGTGCCCAATGCCCTGTCGCCGGTTCACCGGTTGTCCTTCCTTGGACCACTTTCGGTAGTTACTAACCACTGCATACCGGAAACACCCCCACAAGACCTGCTGTTTTGGAGATGCTCTGACCCAGTCGTCTAGCCATCACAATTTGACCCTTGCTAAAGTCACTCAGATCCTTATGCTTGCTCATATTTCCTGTTTTCAACACATCTACTCTGAGAACTGACTGTTCACTTGCTACCTAATATATCCCACCCCTTGACTGCTGCCACTGTAATGAGATAATCAATGTTATTCACTCCAAAAACACACGGCATGTCATTGTCTAGAAAATTGTCCTGGTTGAAGTGGACCTCGGAGTGGTTGAAGTGTGAAGGCGGCGGTGAGAAATCCTCCACAGCTGTAAAAAGACTCGTTAAACTCTTCACTGTTCTTTACATTTAGCTAGCTCACTGAGCTACTGTCAGGTTTGTTTAGATACGGCAGGGGTGTCACGGTACATCTCGGAAGCTGTAGGCTGTTGTGTAAATCAGTCACTTCAACACATCATCACTCTGACTTCCTGTTTCGAAAGGAAATGTGTCAACATACAGAATCAAATCACGGCTCTCAAGATGTCTCAGGGGGGGCTTTAATGTCGTGCTGTGCAGTTTGAGACAGCTTTTCTTCCCTCTATCTCCACAGGTCCAGGTGGGCACCTCACATCAGGAGCAGAGGATTGTGGGATACATCACCTGCACCCACCTTCATGCCATAGAAGGTGAGTGACTGGAAACACACACATACACACACACACACCCCTAACACTACTTACAGAGTAACACTAACACTAAACACTGATACCTACACCTAAAGTGCTAAGGGAGAAATTACATTTTTATTTCTGTAGTCTTGTGTGTGTGTGAGATTGTGTGTAAAAGCCAAATTGCTGCATGACTGGATCAAAAAAGGCATCTACACACACTGTACACTTCTTCTGCTCATTCACAATGCTATAACACACACACACACACACACATACCGATCTGCTCTCACTTTCTGCACAGATTAATGATCACAGCCCCTCCAACCACCCACACACTCACACACATACACACGCTCACACACACATGCAGTGGTGCGTAACCATGGTGACGGGTCGTGGCCGAGTTCAGCGTCAGTGCTGCTATTTAAAGGTTGTGGACGTAGGGAAGACAGAGCTCCCTGCTATTCCTGGAGCCTCACACACTCACGTCTGCTAGCGATGCTAATTACAGCGTACTCAGCTATTCCCGACTCATGCGTGAAGTATGAGGGAGAAGGAGAGCAAGAGAAAGAGAGCTTTATCAGCTGGTGTTAGGTTTTTTCTCAATAATAAAAGCCCATTGTACTCCTGCATCCTCTCGTGTGTGTGTGTGTGTGTCTGTGTGTGTTTGTACAGTGTGTGTCCTCCTCCATCATGACATGCCTCCTTCAATGTAACTGAGAAGTCAGAGGCCACGCCTTCATTGTTGTGACTGACAGGTAGACAGACCACTCAACCACTAGTGATCAAGAAAGCCACCCCTCGTTCCTGAGACTGATAGGTAGAGAGGTCACTCTGTCTTTACTGTGAATGACAGGTAGAGCGGCCACGCCTCCTTTCATGTGAATGACATGTAGTAAGACCACACCTCCTTCACCGTGACCGACAGGTAGAGAGGCCACACCTCCTTCACTGTGACCAACAGGTAGAGAGGCCACACCTCCTTCACTGTGACCGACAGGTAGAGAGGCCACACTTTCTTGACTGTGATGGATAGGTAGAGAGGCCACACCTCCTTCACTGTGACTGGTACGTAGTGAGACCACACCTTCTTCAGAGGCCACACCTCCTTCACTGTGACTGATACGTAGTGAGACCACACCTTCTTCAGAGGCCACACCTCCTTCACTGTGACTGATACGTAGTGAGACCACACCTTCTTCAGAGGCCACGGCTCTTTCACTGTGACTGACATGTGGAGAGAATGTTCCTCCATCACTGTGACCGAAAGGGAGAAAGGCCACGCCTCCTTGACTGTGATTGACAAGTAAGCCATACCTTTCTCACTGGGACTGGCAATTAAGAAAGCCACACCTCTTTCACTGTGACTAGTAAAAAAGGCCAAACTACTTTTACTCTGAATGACAAGTAGAGAGGCCACGTCTTCTTCACTGTGACTGACAGGCACAGAGGCCACACCTCCTTCACTGTGCCTGAGTTACAGAGGCCACTCCTCCTTCACTGTGACTGAGTTACACTCCTCCTTCACTGTGATTGGCAGGCTCAGAGGCCACACCTCCTTCACTGTGACTGAGTTACACTCCTCCTTCACTGTGATTGGCAGGCTCAGAGGCCACTCCTCCTTCACTGTGATTGGCAGGCTCAGAGGCCACACCTCCTTCACTGTGACTGAAAATCATGGTGGAGTAAGAGAGAAACACAGACTGTGTCGCCTACTTATACTATGCACTAAAAGTTTTGTGAAGAAAAAGTACATATTTTGAGTTTGTAGCAAAAGAATATGCAAGTACTGGGACACACTAACACGTCATGTAATGGAAGAGAATGCATAAAAGTATATAAATAAGTAAATGATTGCTACCGACTCAAATCCTTTGAGAGCAGCGTTTCTTTTGCCAGTGAAAAGGGAGTCATTTGCAATGCTCCGTCTTATTATCCACTCAGTCTCTTCTTCTGACCATACAAGATAAACATGGTACTCTTATTACACAACATTCAACCATACGTGACAATAGAAAACTTTAGTTAGTGCTTAACGTTTAATTTCTTTCCCTTAAATACTGAAGATGCATCATCAACGTTACACCCATCCGCCATGTTGGCAGGTTGAATTCGGAGAAGCAAACGGTCACAAAACTCCTCCTCGCCTCAAGGGGTTGTGGGTAATATTAGCTGAAAAAGTGTCCATGGATCCACACTTTCGAAAATCGACCAGAAATAGTAGACCACCCGGGTACCTTTGGGATCCTCGTTTCAACATACTTCGATTTGGGACACACAAAGTCTAATCTTGGATACTATTCAGGACAGATAGTAGGTGAATTGGGATGCAGAAACAGTGCCAACGGAAACTGACTTGATAATGTCTAATAATAATAATAATAATAATAATAAAAAGATCCAGGCGTGTGCTGTCAGACTTTAACGATACAGAGAAGCTCGGATTCATTCAGCCACCGAGCAGCTTTTTCCCGATTCATGCTCTTCTGAATCGGTGAACGTTAACGTTATATAAAGCAGATCTGAGGTTGTGACAGCGCAGAGGCGGCAGTGTGTCGCTCTTTAATCATACGTGTACAGTCTCAGCGCACACCACAGCCGTGACTCATGGGCTTTCTGTCTTTAAATGCAGCCTGATTTCACCTTAGTGCTCAGAGATACACAACATCCCACACACTCACACACACACACACACACACATACACACACGCATATGGCAGAAGCTCTTTGAAATGTGTCCTTTGAAATATGCTATGGGAATGCTGCACCTTTCATTCCTATACACACTCTTACTCTCTCTCTCACTCTTTCTTTTAGCTGTGCTTAGTGACTAAGAGAGCTTGCATTTACTCCCTCTCCATTTTCTTCCTCTTCCTTTTTCATTTATTCTCTGTTTACGTTTCATCATGCAGCTTTCCTCTCCTTTCCTTTTTACTATTCTCCTTTCCTTCCCTTCCCTTCCTGTCCTGTCCTGTCTTCTTCTGTCCTATCAGTTCCTTTCCTTTCCATTATTCTCCTTCCCTGTTATTCCTCTTTCTCTTCCCTTTCTTTCACATACAGCAGGGGGTGTATGTACTGTATATATATATATATATATATATATCTTGTTTGAAGTATAATGGAAATTCCCGGGGTCCCACCAGGGGTTAGTGTTAGACTGAAATTCTGCATTAAGGGTTTGAGCTTTAATCACCAGTTACCATCTCTTCATCAGATTGCTGCTAAACTGGTTAGCCCACAGTGTTAGTTCCACTTTTTAATGAATGTTGATGATAGCTAGTGGCAGTTTGACTAACAATAGAAGACCACAATGCATTCGCTGTCCTCTAAGCCACACAAGATCTCCCTCTCTGATGAATTGTGGGTCTTCTCTTAGCTAAACCTGGACATGCCTCTAAGCACTGATGTTCTTTGCGAGTCTTTATATGTACATATATAAATATTTAACGTACAATAAAGTGCTACACTATAATTATTCTACATTTTTAGAAAACCCCACACTCAGAATCAGTGCTGTTGAAATGACTGAAATGACGTGAATAATCGACTCATCGTGTGTCTCGGCCACATACAGGCGATGCGTCGGTGCGTTGCGAGCAGTTGGATCTGCTCCTGCAGTGGGGCGCTGAGTTTAGGAGGGCCACGTCTCAATCCGCAGGTCAGGAGAAAGGAATGGAGGACCAGGTCGCCTTCGACGTCATCCTCGGAGACCTCAACTTCGATAACTGCTCCTCAGGTAAGTTCACTGCTGGCAAATATGCACTTCATTTGTTTTTATTTATACCCCATCCCATATCTAGTACATTGCTTTTAGTTTTAATTAACAGTCGTTTAGAGAGGGGGAAACCCAGCAGAGATGACTTTTTCCAGTGAGCGCATTAAAGTTATGGAAGCCATGGACCCAAGTTGTGAAAAACGAGTTCAAGCGCCACGTTGTTATTTTGACTTATTAATTTGTTATCTCAAGACATGATGATGTCATTATTTTGATGTAAGATCTTGACATCTCTACTTATTTTATAGTTTTACAGTTATTTTATATATGTGCCTGGCTCCCTAATATCCTGAACCAACCAAGCACGCATAATAAATCCTCACAAAAGCAGTGGGGTTCTAGTACTTTCTCTGCCTGGACCCCTAAAAATGACCCCTAATAACAAATGAATAGCTTATTATTTGAAGTTATTGTCTTAGTGCTTGGCCCCTGAACAATGTCCTGAACCAAATCAGTCAGGTTCCAGCACTTTATGTTCAGTGCTTGGACCCCTAAATATGACGGCAAAAAATATTTTTTAAATCAATACTAATAACCCGTGGCCATTATAGCAGCAATTTAACTGAAGAAAAGAATTCCAGTCTTTTAACTGCTTTTGATTTCGAGCTGTGTCTTAGTCTCGTTCTGAGCACTTGGACAGACATCGATGCCTCATCAGCATCAAACTCCCTCGGCTCCGTCTGATTCCACGGTGCCTGGAACAGAGTTTTCAGCTTAATTAAGTGGATCATTCAGTCTTAGCCGTAGCGACAGCCTCCTTCCTCTCCACTCCAGAGCCAAACACCAGATGATTATATGTTTGAAAAGATGGAGAAACGCAGCGTTTCATTTTAAAGTGCTTCTCTCTCTCTCTCTGTTGTTTTTCTCTATTTTAGAGGATAAGTTGGAGCAGCAGCACGCTATTTTTACTCAGTACAGAGATCCGTGTCGTCTGGGGCCTGGAGAGGACAAACCGTGGGCTTTGGGTGAGTCGTCTCTCGCTTGCTTACATGTATTACTGCCCTCCTGTGGCTTATTACTGACACTGTGACCTGATTTTATACGTCACACATCATCAGAGGAGTTTCCACTTCCTCAATCTCACAGTACATTTATAAAGAAAAGAAATTAATAAACAATAAGGCACTGAGAGATAAAATGATCCTGATATTATAATTTATTTAAAGCAAATGGCTGCTTTTGACTTTAAAGCCAGTTTTTCCTTTACTTTCTCACTTCTCTGTTTGTTATCATTTTAGTGTTAGCCTAACAGTAACTTGCTAATAAAGTTTTTAATTACCTAGTAGTTTTTATTAAGCATTAACTAATATGAGAAAACTGTAAACAGCCTTAAACATAAGTGATTACAGCCATGTTTCGCTGTTAGCGCCTAAAAACAAAAGAGCAAGAGCTCACCGTTTTTAAGTGACATCATATTCAACGGTATATTGATGAGAAATCCAGCATAGCAGTAATGAAGACCTTGGTAAAAATGCTGGATCCCAGAATGCAATGCAGCAGTATGACACAGTTACGGAAAAGACTCGGCCCAGCTAGTTAGCGATCTACGAGATGATGACCGCAATGGCATTGGTATTAGCATTAGAAAGTCGAAGCTTCGGAAGCCGATCGGTTTGAGCAGAGTGTACCGATGAGGAGGTGAGAAAGCTGGAGAGACTAAAGGGCTAAAGTGCCGCTGCAGCGCTTTCTTTAGGCAAACATTAAACGAGGGTTAAATCCCACTGCACTACTATCAGCAGGTTTGAATAGCATTGTGCGTAATGTTGGAAACGTAGTGAAAGTAGAGCAACATGTCGATGAAAGAACTGAAAATGTCAAATAAAATCACACTGTTGAAGATCATGCGTTAGTTATAAAGTTTAATATGCAAGTCATTCAGGGTGGACCTTTCCAAGTTTTTGGACAGTTGAGAAGGACAGTGAAGACCGATAACAAGCAGATTTTTCGGAGTAAGTGTGGGGAAAAATGTGTAAATGGTGTAAATGTGTTCCTCAACTTGATGATTTTCAACTACCGTGATGCCACACATATGATGATAAACTGTACCCAGAAAAACGTGGTGGCATCTGCCTTATACTCCAGAACAACTTAAAAATATGGAGTTTTGTTGAAAACCAATATCAGTATCAGCTCCACTCCAATTCTTCTGGAAAGCCTCTTGTTTGAGCGAGTCCTTCAGAAAATCTTTTCCGATTAAATATTTGGTGAGAAATGGCCTAATGTCGTTTCTACACACTCTTCAAGAGCTCTTCAGAGCTTTATGCTTTGTGTGTGTAAGCACACAGAGCAAATTTAGACGTGCCGCAGGCGCCGCTCGCCCTGCAGATGGTGTGTGAGATGAGCTGGCAGGAAGCCCCCATGGAGACGCTGCCTTCCCAGCATGCTCCAAAAACAGACAGGTCTCTAAACGGCGGCAGCGGTGGTTCAGTGGCTCACGTCCAGTCGTCTTAAACACTGACCTCCCCTGAGTCGAGAGCCTCAGGGGATCACTGCCTGCTCAGGGAAAACAACATGGCTGCCAAACCTTCTGAATTTTAAAAAGGCAGTGTTTGCTGAGTTTGTTAGTTTCAGCCATGCTGTTTTCTTTTTTTCTCCAGAACTGTAAAACGGTTCTGTTCCCTGAAGAGTCTGTTAAAGGAACACAAGTCTCTTGTGGTAAAGGAACCACAAATGGAGTCCATCAGCCAAGGCACTTTGGTCTCTAACATGGCTCGAGCTACGAGGCTAATGAAGCTAAGTAACGGAAACGACCACGTCAGAGATCTTCAGCTAAAATGTGTGAAGGTCCAATTACATTCCAGTCCTTGCTTATAAAGGTCCAAATAGGGAGCTAACATTACTGACAACAGTTACCTTTTCAGTGCCTGAAAGGTGCATTAATGATTAGTTCATGGTTATAAATATGACAGTTTATAGTGATTATATTTTGTTTCGTAGTGGTGAGTTCATGTTAACACTTTTGACCAGAGCCACAGACTCTGAGCAGACGAGACAGCTGTTTGGAAACAAAGAATAAACGAAGACTGGACAACGTAGTATGCATTTGAGACAGTTGAATCAGACAGTTGAAGTTATATCAACCATCTCACTCTTCCCTTTTTGAGCTAATGCTAGCCCTGTAACTACTCTGTGGTCCGATGAGATGCCTTCAGCTAAACAATTTACATGAATGCCTGTGATTGGATCTGCCACAGACGTTGCAATGGTTTGTGTTTTAAAAACATAGAGTTGCTGAACTAAGGCTCGATTTTTTTATATGTTTATCAGCCCTATACTATAGCATCCAAACATACAGCTCTGCCTTCTAACTCCAAGCCACGCCCCCTATCTGATCGAGATGCTGTGGAGTGACACTAGTGAGTGTAGGGCTGAGTATTTGTGTTACTTCATGGTAATTTCCAAACAGTGCAGGTCTGAGAAACATTGCGTATGATGTCTCTTTATTTCCTTATTTACCATTCCTGGGATTCCTGCTCTTTATCCTTACAAACTTATAATAGAGAAATGAATTAAATTAATATTAAGTTTTATAAAGAACTGTCATGAGGTTTTATGAAGAAATCGACTGCGTCGTGGAGAACTTTCATCACCTACTCACCTCACTTACTTCTGTCTCTTCAGGAACCAGCCAGCCTTCATGATATTTTTATCCCAAGAAAAAGTGCTTTATTAATTATATATTACTTTCTTTAATGATGTTACAAAGATTTCTCACATAAATGCAGAACACATAAAGCACACAAAACCTAAAAAATAACAGTGGGGTGCCAAAATTTTTGTACTGTTCAGCAGCCATCTTGTATTTGGTACTTGATCTGTGAACTTCGACCAGTGTGAAAGACACTGAGCATGCTGGGAAATTCCAGCTTGTGTTTGCAGTGTATTCTGGCAAATGAGTTTATGATATTGTTATAGAAATTTTTTATCTAAGTTGTGTCCTCTTTTTGGTGTTGAGAAGATAGAATTGCATGTATTTATAAATGTATATATTTTTATATGTATGTATTATTTTATGTATTCGCGACTCTGATTAATTTGTTCACTCTTTTTTCATATATTACACATTGTATAAGGAACTGTGTAATTTGTTAATTATAGCCCCTGAAAAGCAAATGGACAAAACAAGAAACTGAGGAACCGAAAGAATGACCTGTAAGGGTGAATTTTTTATAAAAGCCCCCGAGGTGTGTAGCATAACGAGAGATAGAGGAAGCGTAATTATGACTCACGGTTTTCTCGAGCTCGTTTGAGTCTGGTGCGAAGCCCACGCGTGGGTGCAGCGTCTCAAGCGCAGGCTCTAAACGGGTCCTGATTACACAGAGATGTCAGATCTGTGTTCTCGTAATGACTAGAGTGTCTGCCGAGGCGTTTAGATTAATGCAAAAGAGGGGGATTGATTGCAGAAAAATATGACGGTCGGCGTTCCTGTAATGAGCGCAACCTCTCTCGTTTTGAACGTTGAGAACGAATTTATGCAGAATAGTCGTGCAGGTGTTAACGTGAACAGCTAAATATGGCATCACATGGTCACAGAGGAGTCAGTTTGAATCAACTTTTGTGTGTGTGTGTGTGTGTGTGTCTGTGTGTGGGTGTGTGTCTGTGTGTGGGTGTGTGGGTGTGTGTGTGTGCGTTCACAGGTACCCTGCTGGACACAAGTGGTTTGTATGATGAAGAAGTCAGCTCACCAGAGAGTCTACAAAAGTAAGTCAAAAACACACACACACACACGCACACACACACTCACACCTTCACCCACTGCAACATGATGATGTGATCAAAAAGTCACACACACAAAGGTTTGGAGAAACACTAACACACACATTCTAACAAATCCCACCCCCTCGTCCTTCATGGAGGAACCCTTACAATTTCTGTGTAGAACCCTAGAACAGAGTGTGTGTAGTATATTGTAGTGTATTTTTATGAGTGTATGTATTTATATTCTTATAAGAACCCTTTATTATCCAATGAACCCTTAAAGAACCCTTGAAGAATCTTTTTTTTTTTCCAAGAGTGTATGTATTAACTATGTATTAACTGGGAACTAACAACCCTTAATTTTCCAATGAACCCCCAAAAGAACCATTGAAGACCCCCTTTTTCAAGAGTGTATGTATTAACTGGGAACCTTTTTTGGAAGCTAAGAGTCTTAAGGTTCTTAAATATCCAATGAACCCTTAAAGAACCATAGAAGAACCACTTTTTCCCTAAGAGTGTAAGTATTAACTGTGAACTCTTTTCAGTAGCTAAAGATCCTTAATTATCCAATGAACCCTTAAAGAACTCTTTTTTTTCTAAGGGTGTATGTATTAACTGGGAACCCTTTGTTGGAAACTAACAACCCGTAATTATCCAACGAACCCTTGAAGATCCATTTTTCCCCCTAAAAGCGTATGTACTGACTTGAGGGTGTGATACAAAGTCCAAAATATTGTGAAATATTTTCTTCTTAATACTTAGAACCACACTTGTCACTTTCTGTGCACATTTAGCATGTTTTTTCGCTGATATCTGAAAGCATAGTGTAAATGATCCAGTGCCTGCTGATATCCCACAATGCACTGCACTGCATTACCGTAGTGTCCAGATGAACACCCATAGCGCACTTTTGTAGTTTGGAGGGAGTCGAATTAGGCTGCAATTTTGATCAACAATGTCTCAATCTTTTATTTGTTGCATCTCCTCTTTCTCCTTGCACAAACTTTTACAGTTCAGACAAATGAAACAACCTTTTAAAGCATTTCTCTGAATCCTTGGCATTTCCGTTAAGCTTTTTTTAAGCTTGGCATTTCTACGAATACTTGGCATTTCAAAGCTGGGTGGACGCAAATGTCCTTATGTATGCACGTACCCACCCCTGATGAACTCTCTCTCCGCGCTCCTCTTTAACAGGGTTATGGAAAATGAAGAAAGCAGGAAGGAGTACTTGGTTTTCCCAGCGAGTAAGAACCAGTGTCCGAGTCAGAAGGGTCGTAAGATCCCACTGAAGGGGAACGGACGCAGGATCGACTACATCCTGTACAGAGAGGAAGGCCTGCACGCCGACTGGAAAGTGGTCAGTATGAAGAAGCAACGTACCTCAGTCTGTTTTAGTCACCGCTGCCACCTTGTGGCACCAAGTAGAAACAGCCTGATTGATTTTGTTTATTAAAAAATAAGATGTACTTTTTATCCATATAGTTATAGTTGCATTTAATGGTGTGAAACGAGTCATCAGTTACATTATAGCAGCTATAAACTATAGTTCCCTCACCAGCCGCTCTTTATTTCTCTCTCTTTTGAAGGGCAAAAAAAATGCAATTTGAAATTCTTTTCACAGAATGTTTGAATGCTGTAGTCATCCGAATATCAACACAAAATGTTAAGTCATAATGTGAGGAAATTTTTAGACCTATCAGAATGGCTGAAACAGATCTATACAAATTTATTTATTACCTGCCCTTCGGTTCTACTGATTTGTGCATGCAGTCAGCATTCCTGAAGTGACTTTCAGGCTGTGGTAAATCACACTAATTGATTTGCATTGATTCTGCCCCCTACGTTACACTCAATTTTCCTCTTTTTTTTTTTTAGGTAGAAATGGCTCAGATTAACTATTCATTAAGGCAGAAATTGCCCAGATGAGTTATTTTGTGTTTATGAAAGATGTGGTTTTCTGTAGAACCTGGTAGTAAATCAGCTTGGAAGTTTTTGTGGGTATTATTAACCTTTTGGGGTATTTTATTTTTGTATTTTGTAAATCAGTGTCTGTGCATGTACAGACATACAGATAAAGTTGTATTGAGAAGTGCAGAATATTGTATATGAGCCAATAATTCATGAATCTACATTAATCTAAAGTATATGAGAAATATATCAGTCTGGAAAGGGTTACAAATCCATTTCTGTGAGTGCGAGCCATTATCTCCAAATGGAGAAAACACGGAACCATGCTGAATCTTCCCAGAAGCGGCTGGCCTACCAAAATTGCTCCACAAACACATTGAGGACTCATCCAGGAAGTCATAAAAGAACCCAAATGAACTTCTAAGGAATTGCAGGCCTTGTCCACCTCAGATAAGCTCAGTGTTGATGATTCCACTGTAAGAGACTGGGCAAAAATGGCATCCATGGGATAGAGGAACATAAAGGGTTAGCATGGCTGTTGACTGCTGAGTCAAAAGTGGAACTTTTGGGAAGACATGGGTCCTGTTACATCTGGTGTAATGCTGAGACAGCATTCCACAATAAGAACATCATACCAACAGTCAAACTTGGTGGTGGTAGTGTGATGTTGTGTGGATGCTTTGCTGCTTCAGAGCCTGGGCGATTTGCCATAGTTGGTAGAACCATGAATTCTGCTCTGTACCAGAAAACAGAGAGTGTCCGAAACTCAAGTGTAACTGGGATATGCAGCAAGACAATGATCCAAAGCACATGAGAAGAAACAAAATTAAGGTTTTGTAGTGACCTAGTCAACGTCCTGACTTGAACCCTATAGAGATGCTGTGGCAGGAATCAAAAGTTCTCCAATGTGGCTGAATTAAAGCAACTAAAGCAGAAGTAGAAGAGTGGGCCAGAACTCGTCCACAGCAATATGAAAATCTGGTCACAGTTGCTGCTGCTAAAAGTGGCAAGTTCAATTCCAGTTTCCAGTGAGCGATATGTGATAGCCTTTTCCCTTCGGTAAAAGAAATGATCATTTAAATCATTGGATAATATATCATTGGATATATTACATTTTGTATGAGGATCTGAAACCATTTAGTGAGACAAAGATGCAAAAATGGAGGAAAGTAAATGTTTTGTTTAATGGCACTATACCTAGATAGACTCATTTGCCTTTTTATCAGGTCCTCATACACCAGTCCTCGGTCCTCGTACATTCATGTGTCCCCATGTGGCCCACTGTGCAGTTTTTGGAGACTCTGGAAAACCTTTAGCACCATCCAAAACATCAGCGGTGTGAGATGGGGAAAGGGAGTGCGGTTTCCAGATAGTTTAATATCTGAGACACTCAAATGATGATTGGCTCATCTGCAGATTTTATTATGGGAAATAAGACAGTACTGTAGGTGTATTTTAGAGTACGTTCCTACAGTGAATGTTAACATGTGGAGCTCATCTGCAAAATGTGTAAAAGTTGGCAGGGCTTTTAAATATTTATTTTTAGCATTTTCTGTCTCACCTCTCACCCACGCCCACGTGCAGTTGGGCATGCCTGACAGTTTGAGTCTCTCTGCCATACCATAAAGGTCACTTTATATATAAAAAGCTGGGTGCTGATTGAGTCATAATGTGTGTATTGTTGTATTATAACAGGACATCGAGGAGTTCAGTTTCATCACTCAGCTGGCCGGACTGACCGATCACCTCTCTGTGGCAGCGCGACTCGCCGTGTCTACAGGAGAGGAAGAGTCGTAAATCTGGCTTCCTGTTACACAATGCCACGGACTGAGGGGGAGGGAGAGAGAGAGAGAGAGAGAGAGAGAAAGCAGAACTAAATCCTAAAACTGCAGTGGAAAGGGAAAGACATGTGTGACGTTTTAAATCTTGCCTCACCCTCATCAGTGACAGCATGGAGGCACGGCGTCACACACACACCCACGCACACCCACAAACACACACACACCCACACACACACCCACACACACCTACAAACCACAGATGGACACACTGTTTTACCCAGAGACAACACGGTGATCTCACTCTCTCACTTCCTCTTATGGGACTCTCTGCATCTCAGGAGTGAGAGTTTACGTCCTTATCACGCTTTATCACACGTTCGGCTCACCTCTGCTACTTTCACTTCTCCATGGCCTACGCCTTGAGGAGAAGACTTTTTTTTGTGCCATGATTCGAGGAAGTTTTACAGGGAAGCCTGGATTCAGAGTATTGCATGTTCCGATGATTAACACACAAACGTGTTCATTAATGAGACATTTCCCTTTAGCTCTCCTCAAGAACCTCAGCGAGAAGTGTCTTTCTTTTCTAACCTCTTTCTAGACCTTTCTATGGCCGAGCGCGCCGTCTTTATAGAGAGTTTGTACACTGAGTCACCTGATGCGAGTAAACTCGATTCTGATCATTAACTACAGTCAGAATAATTAACTCTCGTATTTCTAGCGGTTTATTGTAGCCAATCTTTGAAATACAGTAGTGATAACGTGTACATGAGTGTGTGTGTGTGTGTGTGTGTGCAACAAGAAAGTTTTAGTGTAGATTTATTCTCTGGTTGAAGATTTTTAACTGTTTGATAAATGCACAGCCATGAGAAACCACCGGCCTGCATGATCACAAAATCCTGAAGATGATTCAGAGATTTGCGGGTTCTAGGTCTCTCACAGACGTTCTCGATCTCTCTCTCACACACACACACACACACACACACACACACGCATTCTCAGTCTTGCACACACTGTCTTTTTTTTTCTTCAGTATTGCTACAGTAATGATTTTCAAGTTCAATTTGATCAGCCAACCCAATCAAATTTGAACTTATGACAACATTCCCAACCTTTCATTTCATTCGACTTAGCATGAATACTGGTTTAATTGTGCACCATAAAAGTTTAGCATTAGCTAAGCTAACTAGTCATTTAAATGCATTACTGAGGTAGCATTAGCCACCTAACTAGTTAGTTTAGCTAACATTACCCCTTCAGGTATCTAGCTAGCTAGCTAATGTCAGACTAACATTGTGTAGTTCAAGCCAATGGCAAGCTAGTTAAGTTTAAGCTAATATATTATGTAATTTAAATCGGTAGCCATGTTGGCTAGCAAGCTAGCTAACATTAGGCTATTATATTGGCTAAGCTAGCTAGCAAATGGTAGGCTACCATCATGTAGTTTAAACAAATGGCAAGCTAGTTAATTTGGAGATGTGTTATTAGGTTTGCTAGCAAATCAAGTCCAGTTTTAAATCAAATATTATTTCATTTAAATTATTTTGTGTAGTAAAACCAGTAATTTATGCTAAGCATTCTGAATATCGAAGAAGTTACACATCAGGTTTGCAATTGGCTGATCATGTGTACTTTAAGCTCTGCCCTTGCTGAGACAGAGATGCCTGTCCCTCGCAAATTCAGGACCTTTTTATGGCTCCAAGGCTTGAAATGAGTTTGCGGTACAGTAAAAAAGGCTCTTTGTTCAGGGCAAAAAGGCTTTCTGTTTCCCCTCTGAGCCGAGATGACCGCACCTGTGCAAATGTTTACACCCCCGTTACTCAACACTATGGAGGACACCGGACTCGGGCCGAAAATGAGTACACCACATGAACTGCTGTACTTTCTATTCATCCGTCACTTTCTTTGCTTTTATACGCTTTCTATATTATTATTATTATTATTAAGCAATGCAGTGTTTTCCCGCATTAGCTTAGGTGCTAAACAGTTCAAGTGCGACAGAAATTGGCATCCTGTCTGCATCCTTCTTAAAGTCCTAGTGTGAAATTGCCAAAATATACAGACGTTAAATACACAGTTGGGTCTGAAAGTCTGAATCCATGAACAAGGACTGTTTCTATTTCATCAGTCACTAAAACCGAATGTGAAATTCAATTCAGTTGGAAATCACAAAAACAAATCACAGCCATAGTGTACTTTAGAAGAACTTTCTCATACTTCTCATATATGGATTTTGTACTGTTTTTAACAGTTTTACAAAGTCGAAACATTGAGTTAACCGTTAATTAGTTAATATATCGATAGCTCAGAGAACTGTATACATATTACACATATACGATACACACTGTGCATATCATATTAAGTATACAGATCTGACAATATAGCAATTTCTTAGGGAAAAAAAATAGCCTCATCACAAGTGGAAATTTATGAACGATTATCAGTACACAGTATGTGGCTAGCTCTAACCCTTTTATAAGTAACTCTTCTTATACTACAGCATTTTGGCAACAGTAAGAAATTTTCTGAAATAAAGAACAACACTTTTTATCCATTTAGAGTTACATTTAATGTTTTGGAGCATCCATGAAACAAGTTCCTGTTCTTACTTACATTATATTAGCTATAAACAGTCATTTCCTCACCAGCCTCTCTTTATTATTCTTTTAATAAGCTCTTAATAAGGAAAAAAAAAAAAAAAAAGTAAACCCCTGAAGTAAACGGTCCTGAGTCAGAAAAGTTTAAGTTTTACAAAGTGCAAAGTGACACTGGAGACTCCTTCATAAATGTTAAATAAACATCTGCTTATGGAAAATTATAACATACCAATGATTGTATTGTATGCTTTTCTTTAAATAAAAACACGTTTTTAAATTTGATTTAGTTTTAGACTCTGAGTATGTGGAGCATCTGCCGTACAAGTCTCCGTGAATGAGCTGTTACTATAGAAACCATAACGCATTAGAACAAGCGCATTAATATAAACCAGAGCTGCTGTAATAGAAAGTGAATTAACACCTTCTGACCAATGAGAATCGAGCATTCAGTTGTGCTTTGGTATAAATGTTTAATAACTGATGAACTAAAAACTGACTTTTGGACCTGACTGTGTGTGTAATGAATGCCACTGATTTGTTTCTGTTTTTTTTGTTTTGTTTTGTTTTGTTTTTTTAAGCATTTACTGATTTGATTTGCATTTTGCGATTTTCAGTGTGTGCTAGTTTTTGGTATTGATCTAAATGTCTAAATCAATACAATGTTATAAAAGCATATGTTTAAAGGTTGGCATGTTGACTAAGTATAACTCGTACTGTCCTTCAAATTAATCGAATCGCCTCTGCTCATGAAAAGAAATTATTGTTTACACACAAAGAAAAGCTGACAGGTAAATATATGGGATAATAAAAAAATAAATAAATGAATAATAAAGTCAGTGACATTGGCTGAAGTCAACGAGTTCCCAGCCAGTGAGGCCAAATAATCTAATGTAAATAATTCATTCAAATAATCTTCATATAGTACTTTTACCTCAAAAACCTATATCTTTTTTATAGATAATAGCTTTATTTCTATAGCACTTCATGCATTTTTAATTCAGCGTTCTCATCGAGGTGCTCTGTACGCGCCATCAGGAAAACAAAAAGGTTGAATTTGTAATATACACAAGGCCAGTGCAGAGCATATGTTCATTAAGTAATGTTGGGTTCACCAATTCTTTTGTAGAAATCCATTTGAAAAAGGAGATGCCTTTTTTTTAGATGCTGGTGTCCCCGCTCTACCCAGAATGCATTGCTGATGCCCTGGATAGCAGTCTCGGGATCATGGATTTCTGTATGTGATTTCATGTATATTTTAAATAAAGTTAATAGACATCTGCTTTTTGATGTTTAGTTGTTCCAGCAAATCTACAGTGAAAAACGTCATGTCCCATGATGCTCTGCTTTGTTGCTTTGTTTTAGGACTGGGATGTAGCACAGAGCTGTTGTGTTTTTGGGGAAACTCACCAATTGGGCTTTTAACATGAATTTATGAGAACATTTTGGATTTTAGAAAATGCATCAATGTTCTAGGGAGATATTGATGTTTTTGCTCTGCATTAGTGTTTCTTCATCCTGCTCCTGAAGAACCCCATCCCTGGACATTTTCATATTTTCCCTTCTCTAACTCACTTGATTCAACTCATCAGCTAATCAACAAAGTTGAACTGTGAGTTAACTTTTAAGAGTATCAGTATGAGAGGATGACGCTAATAAAATCTCGGCCGGATTCTGTAACAGACGTGATAACGTGTGATAAAGTGTTCTTCACTTTAGACTAATAGACCATTCTTTTATGGTTTACCATTTTACTACAAACCAGCTATAGAGGAAGGAAATCACCCAAATGTTCCTCCAGGACCAGGATTGAGAAACACTGCTCTACATGACCGGATATCATCTGCCTGATGGGAACCTCAAAACATGGACACTTCACCCCAGAGCATGTTTCAGCAAAAGGCCAACTTGTTTACACAGACACTGAAGTGCAATCTTCATGCTGTGTTCATTTTCCTACACTCAGAAAAAAAGGTAAAATGTTTAAAGCTAAAGCCTCTTCAGTTTTTCTCTCTGGAGAAACCATTAAAAGTCCTGTGTAGAACCCAACATCAAAGAGTTTTCCTTTCAGAAAGAAGTTTATGAAGCGAAGACCCCTTAAGGAACCCTTTTATACAAGAGCATAGTCCATCAAAGGAACTGGGTTTGTTTTAATCTAGATGTTTCACCATGTCTTGGTCTCCATTGGCTGGGAAAAAAATCTTCCAGATTATAACAAAAGTGCACTGTTGTTGATTCACTGCTATCAATCACACCAGATGACTGGAAACCTGAAAACAGATGACATGGCATGTGTTAGTCAAGTGGTTTATGTAGCCCCTACAGTCAGTGTGACTTGGCCATTTAAAATCCCATCAGAAACACTGTGCATGTCTGATGAAACAAAAGTGAGCAGTGAGAGATGATAAGGAAAAGGCATCTGTTTCACATTAAGTGTGAAAATGTCTGGCAACTAGCATGAAGGGAGTTCATGCTTCCAATGAGGATAAACATGAAATGAGGAAGTATCCATCATCATAACTAGTTGACCTGACCAGTTAAGTAGCTACAGTTAACTAGTGAGTTACATTCAATACAGTCAGTTATCTAATATTAAAATGCTATAGCTGGGTTAATGCTATAGCATTGCCATTTCACAGCTCCAGGGTCCATGGTTCAATCCTGAGCTCTGATTACTGCCTGTGCAGATGTTCTCTGCTCTGTGTCTGGCTGGGGTTCCTCCGGGATCTCTGGTTTCCCCCTACCTCCCAAAAACATGCCAGTAGGTGCACTAGCTATGCTAAGTTGCCCCTGTGTGTGCATGGTGCCCTAGACAGGCTGTATTCCCATATCACTCCCAGTGTCCCCAGGCTTGAATGAATGAATGAATGAATGAATGAATGAATGTAGCTTGCTTGCTAGTTTGTTTTTAAATAACACAGGAAGATTTCTGATTTTCAAATGGACCAATCAGATTGGCTGTACTCTTTAGAGCTGATGCATGCAGTAGACTTAGTACTGACAGCTTTAATTTTCACCGTGCTTTGCAATGTGGTGCACCAGTGAGTGTAGAACACCCATAATGCATGTGCCATTTGAAGGTGGTTTGGGTTCAGGATGGTTTAGGGCAAATCCACAATGGACTGATGATAATGTGTGCTACACTGTGCACCAACATAGAGAATAGGGAGCAAGGCACCATCTCTTGGGGAAAAAAAACTACATAACAGGTCCCCAGATGATGCATTTCCTCTTAGCTCATTAATTCAGTGGGTTTACATGGACCACAGAGAAAGGGCATAAGTGAAGCAGGGCGCATGGCACGCAGTGTGTACTGATATCTCACTTCCTCAGTGGGGTTAAAAAAACAGTTCCTATCTTTTGTGGTTCCTAGTTTAACCAATAAATGCCATTTGATTAAAGGTTCTTCTTTTTGGTTTTCCTTCCTAGGGAAAGTGGTTCAGCGCCGGCTTCAAGCTTTCTTCACATTACCTGTTTTTATATATATATTATGTTTATGTATATATATATATATATATATACACAGTCATGTGAAAAAATTAGGATACCCCATGAAAGCCTGTGTTTTTTTTTTAACATAGTTAAACATATGGACATTTGATCTTCATTTTAACAATATTGGG
>JAKKZJ010000007.1:26656037-26674471 GCA_033441845.1 Pangasius mekongensis
TATATATATATATATATATATATATATAAAGAACATTGAACCTTGAGTATATCAGAAGTTTTGGTCTGAATTTAAGGAACGGCCTCATATTTTAAATCTTGTCATTTAAGTAAATTTGAAGCTTTTTAAAGTGACAGCAATTTTCCAGTGTTGCAACATGTTATTGAATAAAAGATGACCTGGCATACTTTTTGTCTGCTTAGAGTTATATCTCATGTAGTGGAATGTCCGTGAGACAGGTTCCTGTTCTCACTTATGTTATAGCACTTCACTAGCCTCACTTCACTAGCCTCTTTTTCTCTCTCTCTTGAAGTTAATAAAGCAAAAAAAAAAAAGGAACTCAGCTTGTCATGTTACGGAGAAACCACTGAAAAGTGTAAACTCCTCCGTCCTGATGACAGAAAACGTAAAGTTCAAGCTTTACCTCAGACTGTTACAAAGTGCTGACACTGGAGACTCCTTCTATAAAAGTTACATAAATATCTCCTGACAGAAAACTTCACCGCTTCAGTGATTACACACGTTTTTTTTTTTATCTGTTTATATGAAGCATTTGCTGTACACATCCATATGAATGAGTTGTTACTATAGGGCAGTGGTGGTTACTAAAAAGGCTTTGGGTAACTGACCTGAAGGTTGGGGGTTCAAGCCCCAGCACCACCAAGCTGCCACTGTTGGGCCCTTGAGCAGGGCCCTTAACCAGGGGTTCTGTACCATGTCTGACCCTGCGCTCTGACCCCAGCTTCCTAACAAGCTGGGATATATGAAGAAAAGGATTTCTTCATGTGCTGTAATGTATATGTGACAAATAAAGCCTTCTTCAATTGTCAGAGCTGCTGTTATAGAAAATTAATCACCAATCTACTGACCAATCAGATTTCAGCATTCAATAGTATTGTGGTATAAATTGTGAAAGTTATAGCACTGAAGTTCTGATAGTGATTAAATAGTAATAAAACAAACTCCAAAAAGACCGGCAGTGCACACACACTCAGTCACTAGTTTACTTGGCAACTGAGTGTTAATGTTTCCTTAAATTGAATCAAGTTCATTTTTCAATACTACCACTTTTAGTTAAAGACAGAAGCAGAAGCAGTAAATCGGTGGTAGAAGACTCCTGAAGCTGATTTCTGCCTCTGCTTTTTGAAGCTCAGTGGTTAAAATGCTGTGCTAATATCCAGATTGTGTTTTTTTTTTTGTTTTGGCACCTGCCTTACTTGTTTGTGGATTTAGAGAAAAGAATCTCCCAAATAAATAAATGTGAAAACAATCCACACCGTGTTTGTTTTGTATGACGTACTACCGAAAGCTGTTTTTGGATCAAGGATGACATTTTGAAAAGGTTGAATTTTTTAAATTTCGTCGTCGCGGTTCCTGCCACAAAAATAGTCGAAACAGCTTGGGGAAAAAACTCAGAAATCTTCTCTCCCCTGTGTTATTTTACACCTCACCATCAGTTTCTGCCTGAAAGAGGACCTGAAACTGGAGGGGTGTTGCTCAGATTGAATAGCACAATGCACATGATCACTGCTCTTCAGTCGAAAAAAAACCAAAATCTTTATACTGATAATGAATCATACACCCCGTACACTGACATCATATATCACAGACCTTATATATAGTGTAACGAGGTATAAATATAATAAATAACTGCAGTCATTTTCAGTAATAAATACACCATATGGCCAAAAGTATGTGGACACCTGACCATCACAAACAGATGTACTTGGAGTTGTTCCCTCCTCTGGTGTTGTAATAAGCTCCACTCTTCTGGGAAGGATTTCCACTAGATTTTGTGCATTAGCGAGGTCAGGCACTGTGTGTTGGGATGTCGAGGAGGAACTGGGGTGCCTTCGGTGTTCAGTGGGGTTGAGGTCAGGACTCTGAAGGACACTCGAGTTCTTCTACTCCAACCTTGGCAAACAAGATTTGTTATGAAGCTCGCTTTGCACACAACAGGGTCTTGGCTTCGTAGTTCCAGTGAAGGGAAATTGTAATGCTTCAGAAAACAAAAAAAAATTTCTAGACAGTTGTATTCCTCCATCTTTGTGGGTATGATGGTCAGGTATCCACGTACAAAAACAAGCAGATTTCTTTTCGTCAGAAATTAGAAATTTAACCTTACTTATAATTCAAGTTACAATTTTCCTCTCAGTGTATGTAAGAAAACTCTTATAATACCAAAACCACCACCACCATTATTATTATTATTATGATTATTATGATTATTATTATTATTATTAAGAAGAAGATAAAAAAGAATACTGTACATTTTCAATATATAAAGCCATTTTTATGCATGACTGATAGAGAGAAAATCAGGGGACATGTTATGATTAAATCAGTGAAATCAGTGAGTGTCTGAATGACTGAGGAAACAGCAGGTGACTATCTGATGAGATGCTGATATGTGGTTTTTCGTTCTGTAGCTGATATGTGAGGATAGAGTGCACAATCAATCATATTACCATAATCTCACAAAACCAGGCAAATGACTCTAAGGGACGTTATTCTTCGCCTCAGTACATGCTGTAGATCGGAGCTGGCGAGACTCAGAACCAGAGTAACTTCAGCGATGTTTGTCGTAATGCTTTCTGACTAGAGCTTAAGTTTTTCAAAGGTTGCCCCCTGTGAGGTCACTAGTTTGTTAAAGTTTCACTGGTGTATCATGTAAGACTACTAACACATATATTATTATACCTATGATAAGTAGATATAGAGGAAGATTTTTTTTTTATACACTTAGCGTACACTTAGCAGTGCTAGCGGCAAAACACTATGTGACCAATAGTATGTAGGACCCATGACCTTTACACTCATATGTGGGTCTTTCCCAACGTGTGCCAGAAATGTGGAAGCACAGAATTGTCTAGAAAAATGTCTTTGTATGTTGTAGAATTAAGATTTCCCTTCACTGGAACTAGAAGGCCTAGCCGAAACATGACAATGCGCTGTGCATAAAGCGAAGTTTATAAATTTGCTTTACCAAGGATGGTGTAGAAGAAAGGGAATGGCACACATGAACTGGAACGCGGACCGCACGCCAGGCCATCTCACCCAACATTAGCGCCTGATCTCGCTAATGCTCTTGTGGCTGAATGAAGAAATCCCCACAGCCACGCTCCAAAATCTATAATAACATAATAATAACATAATAACAAGCTTATTATGACAGCAAAGGGGGAATAAATCTGTAATGGACTGTTCAACAAACGCATAGTATGGGTTTAGACTGAACATAAACATCATGTAGGGTTTATTATTTCTGTTCTAATTAGCCACATTTGGTTAGCATGCCTCAGTAGGAATTTAATTGTAGAACAGGTTAGCGCTAATAGAAGAACAAAAGCAGGCCCACATATTGTACGGTATTGTACTGTAATCCTTGGGGGAACGTACCCACAGAGCTGTGTTCTCTCAATGTGAGAGAACCTGGTGAAAGGGACCTCCTTGGATCATGATTATGGTCATAAGGTCACCAAAAAAAACTTTAATTAACACGTTTTTCAGATTAATTTAAAAGGCTCACTTTTACAAATAATTTACTTTGGTATTATTTACTCCACTGAACACTTTGGCTCTAAAGGCAGCTGGATAAAAATGATACATCCAACATACTTGGGAAAAATCCTTGTAACATCTGGAGGAGAAGAACAGCACAACACTCTATAATAGCCAAAATTCAGTAGAACTTTGGTAGAACTATAAAAGCCGTGGTTTTTATTTGAACAGTTTATTTGTTTTCGGTAATTATCATGTGAATTGTTCAAATACCCATGCAGCGTAAATTATTTACTGAACATAAAATATCAGAATAAGTATTGTATGTTTGTAAATTGAGGGAACAGAAGAATCAAGCAACATGGGAATGAGACATAGAACCCTGGGAACACAGAGGCCTAAAAAAAAAAATTCGAGGACCATTTCGGAAAAAAATATGATTTGGAAAATTATCGCCCTAGAAACATAGCCTTAGAGCCATTGAGCCCTGGAATCTTAGCACCCTAGAAATTTAGGTCCCAGGAAGGTTCTTTGAATACATAGGACCCTAGAAACATAGAACCCTGAAACGTCCCTGGAAAATTAGGACCCTAGATACATATGACCCTGGAAGTATAGGACCCTAGAAAAATAGAAGCCTAGAAACATAGGGCCCTAGAAACTTTGGACCCTGGAAGGTCCCTTGAAACTAGAAGGTTAGAACCCAAGAAAAATTGGTCCCTGGAAATGCCCTAGAAATATAGGACTTTTTTCTAAAAATATAATGAGGAAACATGTATATTAGAAAAATGTAGCAGGATTTGGGTTGTTTCAATCGAGAATTTCAGTGACACTGAGAAAATTATGTAATCATGTGGCTGAGAGAACAGCAGTCCCTGAAAAATAAAGGGTGAACTTATGATAGATGACCAAGTTCCTTAACCAGAACACACACGCTTGTGACTAAGGTATACATGCCTACTTGTCATGATATTATCACTCGCTGTTATTGTCTTTTTTTCTGATTGAACCTCGATAATTGCTCACCTCCTACGACAGCTCTGCGGCTCAAACGCAACATCAAAGCTGACACGCAGAGGCGTGTACATTTCCAGAGACGTGTCATCTCGTATGAATATCTGCCACCCCTGCCACCCCGTCACCTTTTAGAATTAATTGAATTTATTTGTTTAAAACCATAATAATAAGGATCACAAAATAATATTAAAGACTTGTTATTTTGGAGCCGTGTGTCCAGTGACTCTCCGCCTCCGCACGTTTTTTTTTTTTTTTTTTTTTTTTTTTGAGAACTACAGCATGTTGACACTGAAAAAAAGAGAGAAGTGAAAATTCTTCACTCAAACATTATTAGTGTGTTCCACAGTTCACGCTGAATGTCAGAGTTACAATGACAGATTCTCCCTCTGGACATTTTCCAACGCGTAGGTAAACCAAAGTCCCCTCACTACTTCCTTCCTCAAGGCTTGGGGCTCCCCCCGCATCTGCTGTGTATAAAAATCGACAAGCTGCCTCTCTAATGGACCACAACACAGTGAGATCTCCTCAGGTGCTCATCTTCTTTAATCTGTCCATTAGTCCTTTGGGTTAGATTCAGCCGAAGAGCTTGAACAGGAACGCAAGATGTCGGCCTGCCGTTTGATCCTCCTGTCCGCCGTGGTGGTGCTGCTGAGTGCAGTCACGCTCACTGAAGGTGAACTATTTGACTGTTGATACGTTAAAGTTGTTGGGTGGCTTTCTTACTGTTTACTATTATGCTCGTCTTTTTTTGTTGATTTTTGTTGTTCAATTTTTAAAAAAAATATTTTTGAATACGTATACTAGCTATTGAATTCAGGGTTCTGATTAGTTAGAAGGTTTTTCTGATTAATTTTCTGATCACACAAGTCACAGCTTTATTTTAATTCACTCACGTAATCGTCACAGGAACTGATTAAAAGAACTTGTAATTGTTGATATTGTGAATTTTTTCCGTAAATTTATGGAAGGAGTCTCCAGTGCCAGCGCTTTGTAACAGTCATAGGTAAAGCTGTAACTTTGGGACGTGCGATTTTAGAAAAATAATCAGCTGTGGTGTGGTAACGGTAACTCCGCTTCATCACACCACCCTGGTTTTTACTTAAATCTGCTAAATATGTTCAGCTTTGGCATTATTATACAACACGCATTCAAGCCTATATAGCTGTTTCAGATCGAATTGGATTGAATTGTGAAAGAATATAAATATAATTTAAATATCAAGAGGAAGTGGGAAAACTGTAAAGTTGATAGCAACTGGTGTTAGACCTTAATTACGCCAGAATTTATTTATGAGTCTGTGTGTTATGTAGGCCTGACACTTCAACAATCAGTATAACGGATATAATTGACTTTGTGTAGAACTGTGTGTAGAGCTCTACTGATTGTGTGGTATTTCACAGGGATGCGTTACAAAGCCACGACAAAAGTCTGCTGCTACACCTTCAACCAACGTGCTCTGAAGTCCAGCTTGGTGACCAGCTACAGCCTGACCAGCCCGCAGTGCTCTAAAGAGGCCGTAGTGTAAGTGTGCGACTATCTGGTATTATTATTGTGCATGATTATTGTGTGTGTGTGTGTGTGTGTGTATGTGAGAGAGAGCGGGAGAGAGAGAATGAGAGAGAGACACAGAGTCATACAAACAGTCAGATAGACAGACAGAGAGAGATAGACATAGAGATAGAAAGAGTCAGACAGACAGCTAGAGATAAAGACAGACAGACAGACAGATGGTGATAGAGAGACAGAAAAAGAAAGACAGAGCAAGAATGAGAGGCAGATTGAGAAAGAGACAGATTGACAAACAGAGAGAGAGAGAAAGACAGAGGAAGAGAGAGACAAAAACAGAAAGAGAAAGGGAAAAATCCTAAAATCACAGGGTTTTTTTGTTTGTTTGTTTGTTTTTACCCCATGAAGCAGTGTTAGGTCATGTGCAGATTCAGACAGAAACAGGATGTTGAAAGTGTAAAAAGTACTAAAATAACCTCACAGAGTTGCACAGAGAACTCAGACTCCCCCTGCTGTCTACACTGCAGCCAAACGTGTGTGTGTGTGTGTGTGTGTGTGTGTGTGTGTGAGAGAGAGAGAGAGAGACCTTAGTTTAAACATATAAAATTAATTATTAATATTAAATTCATGAGTTGTCCTTCTTTAATAAGTAAAAAAGTTAAGCATTGGTGAATTGCTGTGGTATAAGAGAAATAAAACACTTCGGGACATGCTGTCGTAACAGTAACTCCGGTTCATCACACCACCCTGTAGTTGATTATTTTCCTATAACAGCATGACAGAAAAAAGTGCTTTATTACCTACTTATGACAGTGCCGCTCGTTTAGATTTCCCTCTGGTTTTGTGCTAATTTCGTATAGTTGATAAATTAAAAAAATCCTTAATTAAGTTTGGACTTGTGTTATTATGTTCCTATATTTGTAACTACTTTTTTTTTAACCATTACTATGCAGAATTGTCACTTTACTCACACAGAGACCTCTCTGATCACATGCTTGAGATAGTTTAGCATATAATCTTCAGTTTCATTGATATTTAATTGCTTTTTTTTTCCCACTACAGGTTCAAAACTAAGAGGGGAAAGGATGTGTGTGCCAGACTCACTGACCCCTGGGTGAAGGAGCTCATCAAGTTTCTGGACAACAAATTAGGAAGCCAGGGAGCCATTTAATCATGTTGACCTTCATTATCATCATGATCGAATTCTCTGATGGATTTCGAGCAGATTTGCACAAACTCTAATGGTGTACAAATCTCTGAAATACCACTAATAATTCACCACATTAAAGCTACCATTGCAGAATGAATTTTCTCTTTATGAATGTTATACTCATTTTGTTTTCTATTTTTTTTTTGCAAAATAGTTTTATTCTATTCTATTTTACCTGTATTAACATGTGTAATATGTGGAAGCTAAAATTCTAAAAGAAAATAAAATGAAGAGATGCAAACATTCCCTTGGTTGTCATTGGTTACATATATACATTAAAACCACATGCCTGATATTGTGTAGGTCCCCCTTGTGCCGCCAAATCATCTCTGGCCCGTCTAAGCATGGATGTTAGCAGTTAGCCGATCCTTTAAGTCCTGTAAGTTGCGAGGTGGGGCCTCCTTCTTGTTTGTCCAGCACATCCCACAGATTCTCGATCGGATTGAGATCTGGGGAATTTAGAGGCCAAGTCAACACCTTGAACTCTTTGTCATGTTCCTCAAACCGTTCCTGAACGGGTTCTGCAGTGTGGCAGGGCGCATTATCCTGCTGAAAGAGGCCACTAGGTGCCATTAGGGAATACCTTTGCCATGAAGGGGTGTACGTGCTTAATATAGCAAGTAAAACAGAAACAACTGCTTGGCTTTCTGAAATTCATCAAATCTACAATTAAGGGTTTAGATCCTTAGATCTAAGGATCAAATCTAAAAATTAGACATCACATATCAAGCAGCTAAGTAGCCAAGTTTACCCAGAGGTTTTTTTTTTCTTCTAACACAAGGCTAGACAAACTACTAGAAAATGTTCTCATGCCTCTCGTTTTCTCTCTCTTGAAGTTACCAAGACAAAAAAAAAAAAAGAAAAAGAAACTGCTGCTTGTCATGTTACAGAGAAACTGGAAACTCCTTAAAGACTTTCTTAAAGACTTTCCCATGTCAGGAAAGTTTTTGACTGTTACAAAGCGCTGACACTGGCGACTCCTTCCATAGATGTTGCATAAAATGTCTCCTAACAGAAAACTTTACCACATCAACAATTCTACATTTTTCTTTTGTAAACATCAGTTTAATTGATCTCTTTATTATTAGCCTTATAGTATTATGTAATGAACGCCATGCAAGTCCCTGTGAACGAGCTGTTACTATAGAAACAAAAACATATTAGAACAAGGGCTTTTATATAAACCGGTGATTTATATTAGAACTGGATCTACTATCATCTGCTGTTATAGAAAATTAATACACGCCTTCTGATTAAAGAATGTAATCGTGCTGTAGTATAAGAGAAGCGTGTGTCACCTAGTGTGTGTGTGTGTTGGTACTCTAGCAGCTGAATTTCGAAGCTTGTGAGAATTTTAACTGGTAGACCAATAAAGTCAGCATTACAATAATCAGTATGAGAGCTAGGGCTGTAGGACTCGAGTCTGGTCTCGAGTCATTTTCTGTATTGACTTGGACTTGTCTCAGACTTACTGTCACTTGTACTTGGACTTGTCTTGGTCTTCGGCTTTTTCTCACTAAATATGGTTTTGGTATTGACTGGAGGATTGTAAAAATAATGTTCGTGTAGTCTTTTATTTGCACATGCACAATGTTTGACAAGAAATAATTCCTGCTTCTGAAAACAGCCTAATCATTTATGCAATGTATGAATGAACAACTAGTTGAACTCTTGGCCTCAAAAAGGATTTAATGGCTTTCATTTGGACTTGACTTGGCTTAACCCATTTAAGACCCGGTCTTGACTTGATCTTGGTTAGTCCCGGTCCTGGACTTTTCTTGAACGTGTCTATGGCAGTCTTGACTACAGCCCTACTGAAAGCATGAAGTAATGTTCTAGCAACGTGGATATTTAGGAAAAGGCAAAGATGGGTGACATTACGAATGTGAAGAACAGCAGATTTGGTAGAGATCTGACGTGAGGTTCAAGCGAAAGTGTCGAGTCGAGGAGAACACTAATTCCAAACAACCTGCACAGATTCAACAAACCATCAGGGTCAACAGAGAAATCAGACAGCCTGGATATTTGGGGTCTACTAGCAATACTTCTGTTTCATCTGTGTTCAGTATAAAAAAGGTTTTCTTTTTTCCAAAGCTTTAGGTTGGAAATTCATGCTGTCTATTGGAAACCTGTACCTGTGGTTGGAATAAACATTGGGAAGTGTAGAAGAATTTGCACTGACATACAGTATAACTGAATATCATCAGTACAACAGTGAAAGCTGAGACCATGACGAGGGATAATTGTCCAACAGGTATGTGTATGTGATTAAAAAAAGAGTTCACAGTAATTGCTATATAATTACAATAAAACAATCATAAAGCAAAGACTCATGATAATACAGCAAATACTGCACAGTGTATGTATATTTATGAGAGACAGGAGAAACCATGTTCCGATTTTTATTTAAAAAAAACAAAACAAAAAAACATAAAAACCAAAACAGTATGGATTATTTTCTTTCTACTTAGTTAACTGTAATAGGATAAAGTATGATCTGCTTTCTTCTCCTTCTGTACACTGTATACAGTCACAGTTACAAACCACAATCCACCATTATCAAAGTTATTATATTTTTTATTGAGTTTTTATGTTTTTATAGTTTAGAGAGTATAGTCTGTTTGACTCAAAACAAGTTTATACATAATTAATATACATATAATTAACATCACTTGTGTTTAGATGGTGGAAAGTACAGCAATAAAAACTCCATGACTCCAATAAATAGCCCAAAATATTGTACACACACACACACACACACACACACACACACACATATATACACATAACACACCAGGTGGCGCTGTCACATTGAGACTAAGAGCTGAGAATAAGTCACAGGAAAGTACACTGCTGATTGCATGAGTAAATAATTACAAAGGTCTTCTTTAAAAAAATAAATTAAAATTCTTTAAGTAGACATTGACATTAGATTAAGTTCTCCTTGGTAACTTATGAAACAGTTGTCTGTGTTGAAAAGCCATCGAGGGCTGAGCTTCAGGGATTTGATTATGTGTTTTTATCTAAGATCCACTGCTTTCACGTGATTGCTGATCTATGTAGCCGTCAGATCCATGCAGAACCTCCTTTCAGTCTTGGTCAAAAAGCTGTGAGAAAGAAAATATACTGGATTAATTAGGAGAATCTATGAGCAAAGGTTATAATGTATACAAATCTGTAGCCTACATGGTCAAATAAAAAAAAAAAAATTATAACCAAAATTGACTTTCTCAGTAATAATGAATTCAATAAAATGCTTGCATAATGCTTGATTAGATTCAACATAATTCCCTCTCCTGTAACCAATGGTTGACCGCTGGTACCTCTGATGGTTCCCCAGACCATCGGAAAAGAGGGATTGGAAGCCGAGTACTCATTGGAACGGGGTTCTGTGCGTACTCGGCCCAAGTGAGGAACCATCACCAGGAGGTCTAGTGGCTGTGGCAGAAGGTTCACAGGAAGCGGCCGATTTATCGGATCTTTCTCTCGGTTTGGCCGTTGCACTGGGGATGATAACCAGAGGACAGGCTCATGGTCACACCTAAGAGACTGAAAAAGGCCCTCCACACCCTGGAGATAAACTGGGGACCTCAGTCAGAAACAATATCTTCTGGGAGGCTGAAGTTCCTGAAAACATGGTTAAACAAGAGCTCCGCCATCTCCAAGGCAGAAGGGAGGCCTTTTAAGGGAAGAAGTCAGCAGGCTTTGGAGAATCGGTCAACAACAACCAGGATACAGGCATAACCATTGGAAGGAGGCAAGTCAGTTATAAAGTCTACTCCTAAGTGTGACCATGGACGATGAGGAACTGGAAGGGATAGGAGTTTACCTGACTGCAGATGTCGTGGGGTCTTGGACATAGCCCATTCCTGGCATCCCTGGACGAACTGCTTGACGTCCTGTGCCATCCTGGGCCTCCAGTATTGATCTTGAAGCAGCGAGAGAGTCATCTTTGTCCCAGGGTGGCCAGTGCCTAGGGAGTCGTGCATGGATTTGATTAATTTATTTGGTAGGGAATTGGGGACATACCTGCGGTTTTTGGGACACCCTGGCGGAGCTTTTGGGACACCCCAGATGAGGTTGTATGCAATGCAAAGGTCCAACTTGGTGAATATCCAGGCACCATGGAGTTGTTGGGACAAGGGGAATACTGCAATGCATAGTCAGACACAGAATTATTTCCTTGTTTGAGGCGATATAATTGTTCACGTACAGATGAGTTGCCTTCAGAGCGTCCAAACACCTCATGGAAGTGATCAGTGAAGCTCTGGAAGGATTGTGTTGCTGGTCCCACTTGATGCCACAGGGTATCTGCCCATTGCAGTGCTCTGCCAGTGAGTAGAGACAGGATGAACGCTATTTTAGATCATTCAATGGGGAACCGGTGTGGCTGCATCTTGATCGCCAAGGAACACTGGAGTAGAAAGCCGCTGCAGTCCTCAGGCAGGCCAGAATAGGGCGCCAGATTGACCATGGGACTGGTGATGACGGTTGGTGAAGAGACTCCGCAGAGGCATCAATGATCTCTGCTACTTCCTTCTAAGCTTTATTTTTCTTCATAATGTCTCTGTACACATTTAATGAGAGGTTGTATGTATATGACAGGATAAGATAAAGCTATGGTTATAAATCTTTCTTCCATTTTTGTGTCAAACAGTAAACAGTAAATGAGAACTAAGTGCAGGTAGGAACGAAAGCTGTGAGTGGGGAACTGAAGAAATGTAGGAAACAAGCAATCATCTGAGCTAATCATTAGGATTTGTTGATTTAACCTGTCTTACCTGATTTGCATAGAATTAAATAAATAAGTAACATAGGGTTACTGTCATGCAGGCAGGTTTTACTCTCATGCATGGAAGTGGAAAATAATATATAGCAAAAATAATAAGATTGGGATTAAAACAAAAGTGATAATCACGTAATAGCTTTTATGGGGCAGCTGCTGCCGGTCGGCCAGTAGGTGACGATGTTGTTTAGAGGGATCTTTGCTTTAGTTATTTTTGAATGGCATATATCTTTGTGTTCAAAAGTGTAGGGAGCTGAGAGAAAACAAATTGTATTTACAGAATGATGATGATTAAGCATATAGTCAATAAGCCTATACAAGACACTAGATAATAAACTGCTTAATGAATAAAAACTCTGGAACTGAGAAATGTGCCACTGCAATCTGAACAATTTAAAATGCGTGTAAGGTTTCAAATTCACTTTTGTAACAATGAGGGTTAAGAAATTTTATTAAAAGAAATTACTGGCACAATCCATTTCAAACACAGTTCTTGTGCATCATTGTGCAGTTCTTGTGCATCATTGACTGAAACGGTGGCGATCATTTCTGTGCTCTGTTGCTGGATGTAATTTTTTTGGAAACTGGAATCTGAAATGGTTTGTGGCACCAAATTTGAAATTGTCTACACACGATTAGAATTGTCTACACCAATATTGACAGAGTGATTTAATACTCACTGCTAGACACCAGATGAAGAGAGCAGAGCTACATATAACTGAATATCATCAGCATAAACAGGAGTAAGAAAAACTCAAATGTCCTCTGAAGGGCTCTGACCGTAATTACACTCTCATTAATTACAACTATATAACAATTTCAATAATACAGTAATAAAGCAATGACTCTCAGGAAACCATCACAAATACTGCACAGTGTATACATTTACTGTATTAGAGCAACTCATGATTTTTATATTAAACCAAAATGTAAAATGCAAAAACCCGAAACAGTATGGATTATTTCCTTGCTAGTTAAATAACTATAAACGGATAAATATGACAGGATTTGCTTTCTTCTTCTGTTACATGTGTGTTACACATTGGCTTGGCTGTATGCTTCTGGTCTTAACAGACTGAAAGGTGACACTTGTGTGCACTCAGGAGCAGGTTTTCTTTAAGGACCTCTCTGTATTTGTCTGCATTTATCCTTCCTTCAATTCTGACCAGTCTCACCGTCCCTGCACATGGATGTATGTATGCATACATTCCCATTTATGTGTATTCTCCAGTGTGGTTGAAATTGTCCAATCTGACTGATGACATTCATTCAGATGCTGAACATCATCAGTATAACCATGAAAATTAAGACCATGCCTATGGATAATTTGTCCAACAGCTAGCATGTATGTGATAAAAATGAGTAATAATGTCTGAAATGTCCTCCGAATGGCTCTGACTGTAATAATCTCATAAATTACAATTATAAAACCTTCGCTATAATACAATTATAAAGCAATGACTCTCAGGACACGATAACAAAAGCTGCACTATGTAAGTATTTATTAGAGAAAGTTACATGTTACATGTGTGTAACACCATTTCATTTCATTTTACTGATTCGTTAACTGGGAACAAACATGAAGACGGAACAGACAGTGATACTGAACTCTGAAAAACACCAGGTGACACGTCACACTGAAGCTCAGAGGTGAGAATATGTCAGTTGTATAAATAAATAATTGCAAAGTGCTTCTTCTTTTGTTAAAAAAAAACAGTAATTACAAAATTTGATCAAAATATTAGGTTATTCTGCTGTGTTGAAATCTCCTCTAACGCTGAGATTCAGGGATTTGCTGTTAGCGTTGTGTTATTTCTCCGATCCACTGCTTTCATGTGACTGTTGACCCAAGCGGCTTTAGGATCCACACAGAAATAATTGGTTTTCTTTTCTTTATTTAGAGTCTCAAAGCTGTGACACAAAAAGAGAGACACAAGGATGCTTGATTAATACAGGAAAATCCAAGAGCAGATGTTGTAATGTGTATAGATATAAATCTGTAGTCTACATGGATTAACACTAAGCTCTGATTTTGATTCTGCTTTATTTGATTTGAATGCTGATAAAATTAAAATACTATATTTGTACCAAGCAGGTGATACTCACACAATGGCCTGTATGGGGCAGTCGCTGCTGGTCTTCCAGTAGGTCACGATGTTCTTTAGAGGGACCTTCGCTTTAGATATTTCTGAACAACAGCGATCCTTGTGTCCCAAACTGGCAGGAGCTGAGACAAAACATTGTTTATGGTTTTGGAAAGAGATGATGGTGATGATTATTATTAGAAATCATACTGCTACCTACAAGACAATACAGATGTGTTCACATGGGTGGATATTAGGAGGGAAATACGAGAGCGCTCTGCTTTTAACAGAGTGATTTAATACTCACCGCTAGACACCAGCTGAAGAGAGCAGAGCGACAGCAGGAACAGCAGAGCCGTCAGGTTCCTCATTCTAGCAGAACGTCTGATTTCACACAGAGACGGACCGGAGTGAGAGCTCGAGATCCAGGAGAGAGGAGTCGAGTGCTGGATGAGTGAGCTGCTCTCCATCTTATATACACGCTGAGAGAGAGCAGGATCTGTGTGTAAGGGAGATTTTCTCCTGGTTCTCAGTACCAGGCTTCCTGCTACAGTATAACTTCCTTCCTCTTCTCTTTTTCCTGAACAGGAGTTCTAAGCTTCACTATTTGCAGACGTTACTAAGAATTTTTCTGCATGACTTGCTTCTTAGTGTTTAGACAGACAGATAGAAAAAAGAAAGGAAAAGAAGATTAATCTGTGGTTTCAGTAGGATAGCCCTGAACCACAGGATGAAGTGCTATATCATTATGTTGGCTGGTTTATTTATGCATTATTTCATACTTAATCTATCTACATGACATTATCATGAATTAGGGTCTATCATTTAATTCAGACATGTTATTACACGTTTTGTACCCCAACACGTAATGCATTTCTGAAACACTGAAGGTGTTTACTATGTTAATTTAAAAAAAAAAAAAAAGTTAAAATCATATTCTGAAGAAGCATGGCTGAACCTTTTTATCACGACTGATTAAAAAACAATTTTAATGACTTTTCTGGTCATTAAAAGTAAAAGCCTAAACCAATAAAAACTTGCATTTGGCTTTTATTTTCATACACACACATATGTTTAAAACCTTATTTATTTATGGCATCAATAATTCACATTTTAATAACAGGACTTAAGAAATTCGCTCCAAATCCACCATAAACATATTCTAATATTCTGTGACCACAGTAGACTGAGTAAAATTGACTACATATTAAGATGTTGACCTGAGAAGCTTTTTATGATTCAATTCTTACAGCAATAACAATAAGATTTTCAGCATTTTCCAAATCCATAACCTTTTCTAACAGCAGCAGATGAAGTAACAAACACAGTAGAAATTCACCACTAAAAAGTAACACTTTATAATTTGTTTCTTACCGTAGCATCAAAACACAGGATTGAAAAAAATAAATAATCAGCATCAATCTGTAAAGTGATAATTTCCCTTTCTTCTTTAGATGTTTCATTAAAAAAAAACATTTAATAAATCACATAAAAAAAATCCATCAATGCATCATTTAACCATAGATGTGGATGTTTTATGCATCAATTATCTCTCTTCACTTTTCCTCTCATCACTTATTGTATAGTAAGCCCTGAAACATACCAAACACCAGGTGGCGCTGTCACACTGAGCCTCAGAGTAATCAGTCATCATCCTGCACGCTACTGACCATATGATTCACTAATCGCGAATGGCTTCTTTAAAAAAATAATAAAAAAGAAAGAATTTAAAATAGTGTTTGCACAGTTTGGGCCATATTTTTAATATGTTCTCTATTTTAACCTAATAAACAGTTTTCTGTGTTGAAATGCCAAATGATTTTCAGGGTTTTGATTTTGAAGTTGTGCTTTTTTTCCTAATATCCACTATCTTCATGTGACCCGTGAGCCAAGAGGCCTTAGGATCCACAAAGATCTTTGTCTCAAAGCTGTGAGAGAGATACAAATATGTTGACTTGATACAGGAGAACAGATCAGTGATCTATAGAAATCTGTCACCTACACGGTCAAATTAATGTAATGTTATTAACCTGCGACCTCAGTAATAACGTCCTAAATAAAATTCTTTATTCTATATGCTGTATAGTTTTAGTGTAATGCAATTTCCCCCCCCAAATTATTATTATTATTATTATTATTATTATTATTATTATAAGAATTTTATCATTGTTATGTTATACAATCATATTAAGTGAGGCTACCCTAGTCTCTTCCTGTAATGATAAATAAGGCTCATCCTCCAGTGGTCAGCACTGGGAATAATGGGTAATCATGGTATCTCTGAAGAAGCCCAGATATAGTGGGAGACAACCATAGCCTGGACACTCCAATAAGCTGGGCTGTGTGGAAGAGTGGCGAGAAGAGAAAAAAAAACATATAATTTGACAGAAGGCATGTTGGAGCCTCCGCAAACATGTGGAAAAGGTTAAGACTGAGCTTTTTGGCCTTGGCGCAAAGTGCTACTGTACACTGAGCTGAAACCCATCCCCACTGTGAAGCATGGTGGTGGTAGCATTGTGCTGTAGGGGTGCTGTCGAGGTTTTAGGGCAAGACGGATATAAGCCAAATACAAGACAAATCCTGTATCCAAAGAAAACCTGTTCCAGTCTGCAAGAGACTGGGCCTGAGCTTCACTTTCATGACCCTAATGACCCTAAGCCCAGTCAAAGACCAGACCTCAATCTAATTGGGAATCTGTGGCAAAAACCTGGAATTTACTCTTCTTTAACAGTCTTCATCCAATCTCACAGAGCTTGAGCAAATTTGCAAAGAAGACTGGGCAAAAACATCAGGATCTGTACAGCTGTAATTACAGCCAAAAGTGGTTCTACAAAGTATTGACCCTGTGGGGGTGAATACTTATGCAAATAAACAGATGTCTGCTATTTAATAATAATGAAATGTCTTATTGCCAATAATTTGGAAACCAGTGTCTTGGCATTTTAATGTTTGACATTATTAAACTGTCAGGAACTTTCATATTTGAAAAAAGAAAATCAATCACATTACAATAAAACTACACAGAATTCCTGTATGTAAAAACTCAAAATATGTATTTATTTTAATTTGTTTCATTTTCATGAAGTGTTCCAATAATACTGGAGTTCTCTGTAGTTAACCTTCTAGGTATTATTGTCCGTATTCAGTGGAGTAGCCCCTCCACCACTTCCTTCTGCCGTTGTGGTTTGTAAACTACAAGTGAAACTGCTCAGCCGAGCTTTTCACTGAACAGACACGCCGAAAATTTCCCGCTGTATTTATGGCTCGTATTTTTTGTAACAAAATGTTCTTACTGCTATTACATCTCTTATTGTGACGGAGTCTTAGAACTGAGAAATATGATCTTTCTGCGGTCCATTTTGTACTGTGTGTGGACGCAAATTATTCTTTCTTCAGGAGCTCTAAATGAATGTGCATTGAGGGACAAATCAGATTTAATCGCCATGTTATTAGTCATTTATTAATAGACTTTCAGAAGACAGATTCAACAACTACAGAAAGAAAGGCAACGCAACCATATTTCCTACAGACTTTTACCAAAGCACACTTTTTTTGTTTGGTGTGTAGTGGTGTTTAAACTCAATGCGCATCACAGTGCGTGCTCCTAAAATCCCAGCACCTGCTGCGCTACACACTGAGACTGAGGTTCGATCTGGGTGATGGTAGAATCACACGGATGACAGGTGATCCATTCAGGATCAAGATCAAGATACGGAAGAGGCAGAAGAAGATACGGGTTTGTTGAAACACCCCACTAGAGCAGCATAAAGCCGTCATTTAGCTCTCTTTCTAGCACAACATGCACGATACATCACATTGCAGTAAAACATAAAGAAAATAAACACACAATCCAGACTCAAATAATATTTTTATGTGTAATGCGAAGACAGAACACCACACACACACACACACACACACACACACACCTCATACCTGAAAACATTCACCAGTGGATTGGTGACCTGCAATAATGGCATAATCTCTTGAAATAATGAGTCAAACCACTGACTAACTAGTTTTTGGTTTTTGTTTGCATTAGCTCTAATTAATATCTAATATATGCATTTCTCTTAATCTATCTGTCTAAATGATAAGTGAGAAATTCTCAGCAAAGTCTGCAAATAGTGAAGGATTTGCATAGAAGTCATTTTCAGAAAAAAGGGAAGAGGAAGGCTGTTATACTGTAGCAGGAAGCCTGGTACTGAGAACCAGGAGAAAATCTCCCTCACACACAGATGCTGCTCTCTCTCAGTGTGTATATAAGATGGAGAGCAGCTCACTCATCCAGCACTCGACTCCTCTCTCCTGGATCTCGAGCTCTCACTCCGGT
>JAKKZJ010000007.1:26689900-26697400 GCA_033441845.1 Pangasius mekongensis
AGTAAACAAAAAGTAAAAACACTGAGCAATACATTTTTCTATAAATTATCAAAATAAGTAACTAACTAACTAACTAAATAAATAAATACAACTGCTGATAGTAATAAATAAAACAAATCTTTAAAATATACGCACAGATAATTATTAATTAAAAAATCATGGCTAAAATTATTACATTTAAAATTGATTTCTTCTTAATTACCTTTCAGTTATATTCAATAATTTTAATTACACTTGATTTCCAATTACATTAAAACGTCTGAACAGTGACGTAAACAGCTTCCGCGTTTGTAAACTTCAGTTCCCACAATGCTTTGCAACAGTAGAACTGCGCGTGCGGCTGTAGCTGTATGAAATCGTTCACATCGTACACCAATGACCACTTTCGTTCCATACGGGAGGACCGCTCTATTTTATTTACCATACCCGTATTCGGACAAACCCCGCCTCCGGAACTGTGATTGGTCAGGAGTATCACGCCTCCTGAAATGAGATTGGCTAGAAAGATTGGCCCGCTTCCTGGTAAAGGAGCGGTTAACGTTTCTATGGTAACAGGGAGGCCCATTATTAGCGGAACTGGGATCTGCACAAGCTTATAATGGATATTATGTTTTTTTTAATTAATTTTTTTTTAAATTATTTTATATTTGAAGATATGGTATATTTTCACATATTTTAATTTCACTTTTTTTACACTGAAAGCGGCCAAGCTTTTTTTTTTTTAGTATTTATTTTTATTAAACAATGACTACACATTACGCACGGAACATTGTGAAACATCATCAGAATGTCAATAAAAACTCATTTAATGATCTACCAGTAAAATAAATAAATAAATAAATAAGTATTTAATCCGAGTAAAAGAGTGCAGTCTTTCCGAATCCTTAACGGTAGCCGAAGCCCATTCACTATACTCGGACTTCCGCAAACAGCGATGACGTCACCGGCTCCCGGCGTAGGAGGCGGGATACTACTTAGGTAACCAATCCGTACACAGGAGGGCGTGGCTTACCTGAATACGGGTAGGGAACCATAACCTAACGCGACAATCGCTTTTCCCCCGAATGCTGTCCGCTGCGCGCATCCCGCATTACATCTCCTGCTCCATTCAGCTCTCCAGGCTTTGATCTGATCTGCACTGATCTGGTCTGATGTTTCAGAGCCACATTTGATTCCAAGCGAAAAAGGCATCGCTCTGTTTTATTTGATTTGCTTTGCTTTTTTATGCATTAATTATCAGGACGGAGCCTGGGTGGTGTCACAGTACTACAATGATTGAAAGACCAGACTCGGCTGTTTCCAGCGTTGCGGTGAGTATCGAGCTCTGTGCATCATATAGACACTAAAATAAACGTTTCCTTCTATAAAACATAGCTCACTAATTGAATTTGCATGATGGTGCATTGCATAGATTGGTTTGTAATCTCATCATCATCATCTCAATCTCAGGACCTCCTGGGAGAAATTGCCGATTATTCCTAATTTCTGTTAACAACAAAGGCTGAAAGGCTGTAGTTTAACCCATGACACCTTTCTCTAATTATCCATATTCTTTTAAAACTACTTTTTTTCATGACAGCGTGCATCCAAATGTATTAAACATGCTACAGCTGCAAACAGCGCGCGCGTGACTGAACATACATTCTGCTTTTTAATCATTTTTAAGCATCCACTTTGAACTTAAACTACTTTCTAATGGTTTAACAGCATATTTAAATCCTTATAAATCATATCCAAGGGTAAAATCCGCCACTTTTCTTTCTATAGATTAATATTTTCTTATTTAAATCTGAGTATAACGCCTGATAGAGTGACCGTTACTTTCTAACCGTGCGCGAGCGCGTAACTGAACAATTTTTAAACAATGACCGTTATGTCTCTGAGGCGCGGATTAGCAACATGCTAACTACAGTCACAACGACTTAGTATTTAGAGTCGGTTTTTAATACTGAAATGTAGTGATTTGATACATAAAATGGCCATAATGAAAATGCTGGCTGATCATTTAAAAATTATTGCCACAAATTAGTATCTGGAGAAAAAAGAAAAAATATATAGGGACTAATAAATACGAAAATTTTACTTTAGTTTTTAATATTATGAGACTGGTGTGCTGTATTATGAGACATTTTCTAAAGTTCTTGTGTGTCTATAAAACATCTCATGTCTTTGTTTTTTTATAAACTGTTGCCTTTCTTTGCCTATCCTACTTACAGCCTGAATCTCTAACACCGCCCACTACTGATTAATATTCATAAGCGAACCTCAAATGCTCATTAATATTCATTAGCTGGCAGAAATATATTGCTGGAATGAATGAATCAGTCTGTGTTGAGGATGAAGTTGAATGACTAAATGCTTATTTGTGGAGCAGTAAAAGGTTTCATTACAGATTATTTGTAGTAGCTGGCTGAAATTTAGGAAACGGGTACCTGTGAGGTAACGTAAGGGTACCAGTGAGATAGCGTAAGGGTACCAGTGAGGTAACGTAAGGGTAACAGTGAGGCAGCGTAAGGGTACCAGTGAGGTAGCGTAAGGGTACCAGTGAGGTAGCGTAAGGGTACCAGTGAGGTAGCGTAAGGGTGCCAGTGCGGTAGCGTAAGATGCCCTAAAGTCGGCCGCTATGGTGCTTTCTCTGTTTTGTAGACACTCAGGGTTGACATAGTGATCGACGATAATCTATGCAAAAAATCTGAAATGTACACACATACTGTATATTATAGTTAACAGCACTTTATATATGAAAAACAAAGAGTGAAAACACAACTTCAGCTTGAAATTCCTTTTCGTCAACAACTTGGGGTATTCTTCTCAACTAGGAGTTCCTTCCCTGTTGCCAGAATGACATCAAATCAACATGGCTACGCACAGCATCCGAAATAAACAAAGTAGCACTTCTTACCCTTAAATGAGTTATACTGTATATACAAGTATTTGCTTTAGATCAATGAACATACAGACACATTCACCTTAAATCTTCACGTTAAATCTGTAAATAAATAAATAAATCTGTAAATATGTAAATCTGTAACACTGACTCTACAGTTCACTGTTTGGGGAAACCTTATCTGACTATCTTGTTGCTAACAAAAGACAAACATGGAGGTGCCCATGTTTTTTTTTCCATTTCGCAAGTTAAAAGTATCCAGGTGGAAAATGACGCCAATCCAACTTGCAAATTACGGTTTACAAGGCGAGTTGAACGCAGCATTACGTTATTCAGCTACAGGAGCCCATGGAAACCATTGTTAACACCGTAAACTACCAGTTTATCGAGGCAGTAGGAATCATTCATCGTGACATCATTCTGTGGATTTTCAGGGTTTCCACACTGGGTTATAATAGTGAATAGTAATAAATTAGTTTATGATTTTAGATAAGTTTTGGCGTAGTGGTTGGTGTAGACATATTTGACATGATAGTAATAATGGTAGCTAGTTAAGTGGTTCGTGTTGTTTAATACAAAGTTTAATTACCAAACTCGGTGACCGAAAAATCCTTTATGGTGCTAGATGGAACCTTTTTTCTACAGATGTAGTAAATTAGCAGTTAACTAGCTGTTTAGCATAACAAGAGGACATTTTTAAATAGAATATTTACGTATGTTTATAGATCCTGACCATGAATAAAACCTTTTCATGAAAGATAGCGTATAGAAATGTTCCTGGGCCATTTTAGTAGTTGGGCATTAAAACATATTAACTTGTTACTGTTATTAATTTATTACTGTACATATTATTATTAGAGCATTATGGTTTAAAATGACATGCTTAGGGATAGTTTCAAAATCTAGTGGATTCATGAGAGTATTTAATAAGGAAGACACACACTTCCTGATTAGCCAAGAGGAGTGGAGATGCATATTAATGAAGGGATAAAGACAGACAGAGAGAGAGAGAGAGAGGCCTAAAAACTGACATGTCATCCAGAGCTGCTCGGGAGATGGTCCTTTGTCACAATAATAGACTGGAAAATCAGTCAAGTGCATCACTAAAAGAAAGTTAATATAGATTATCTATTAGAACGAGCGCATTCATATAAACCTGTGATTTGAAGCTGCACTATTGTCAGAGCTGCTGTTATAGAAAATTAATCAACACCTTCTGGTATGACCAACCATTAACCAATAAGCTGAGCTTATGCCCAAAATCAGTCAGGTTATATAACGAAAAGTTTAACACTCACAATGTTATTATAGTTATAATAATTATTATGATTATTGTCTGTGGTGTTTAGCTTACTTAAGCTAAAAGGCTTGTTATAGATTGTAACTCATTTATTATAAAACCAAAACACAAAGTGAACTATACAGCAAAGGTAGATTCTTCGCTGCAATTTTCATTTAGCTCTTTTTTCAACAATAATAATTTAAACTCCCCTCCACATACTGTTCACTTCTTAATGATGGTCATGTAAATAGGTTTGATGTCATGGTGACACCGTGACTCCGCCCCCCCCCAAGCCCCTGAACTCACAGCTCATTGGTTGTAGTCCTGCAGGATTTTAGTTTTCAGATTTGGGTTCAACACTTAGCAGAACCTATCTAAAACCCAACCTATAGTGAGTTCTGTGTGTGTGTGTGTGTGTGTGTGTGTGTGTGTGTGTGAGAACTATTCATAGCACTGGCCTTGTTCTCCACTTGCCTCTGGGCATTTTCCACACTGTCCATCCTAAAAGCGCTCTTACATAACAACAACATCAGTCTCATTAATCAGCACACACACACACACACACACACACAGAATGATCGCAGCATCCTAACAGATTTAATGTGGCTCATTTGCATATCTCCGCCCTCTCTGGTTTATCAATAACGCAACAGGAAGTAGCACTGTGATGCCGATTAGCAAATGATAATTTGCTCGTCCTCTTTCTTTTGCATTTTTTTTAATTCGTGGTTAAAAGCACACACACATCACGAGTCGACTTCCCCACGTTCAATCAGCGCTCTGTAATAGAGTGTGCATCGGCGTGAACTACTGACACGTCTAATCAGAGCTGGAAAGGGTCATCGGCAATCTGATGTGCCCTCTTTTCCTCCTCTCCCTCTCTCTCTCTCTCTCTCTCTCTCTCTCTTCCGGTATGAGTGATCCGTTACTTTCCCGTGTGTCCCCTTTTTTAAACTCGGCTCCGTGAAAAGCAGAGAGGTTCATCACGTTAGCCTCTTAGTGCGCATCTCAAGAATGTTAGTAGAGGAGGAGGAGAAGGAAAAAGAAGGATGGAGAGAGCAGGATGAGAGGGAGAGCAGGAAACTGGAAGACAGCCTGGCAGAGATCTGGAGCGAAATCAACTTCCTCCATGATGCTTTAGACTCCATCATGGATCTGATCCGAAACGTAAATATTACAAGATTTAGCGACTTTTCCCCCCTTAATACTCGCCATCTCTCTCTGTTCATCCCTCTTTTTCTTCTTTCCCTCAATTGACTTTCTCTTCCTCTCTAACTTTATATCCCTATTTTGCTCTGTTTTTCTGTCTCTTTGTCTCTCTACCACTTTTATCTCTCTCCTTGTCTGTCTTTTTTATGTCTTTTTTCACTTTTTATACTTCTATCTCTCTTTCTCTTAATGTCAGTTTCTCTTTCCCTTCCTTTTTATATTTTCTCCCCTGTTCCCATCCTATCATCCTCTCTCTCTGTCTCTCTCTCTCTCTCTCTCTCTCGTCACCTTATCTCTACCCTCCTTTATCTTGTTCTCTCTCTTCCTTTCCCTCGTTCCCTACTTTCTTTCATCTTTCTCTCTTTCTTCCTATTCTCTCAGAACTGTTTCTCATATCCATCTCTTACTCGTTCTTTCTTTCTCTCAATTTTCCATTTTCTCTCTTTTTTACTCCACTTCTCTCTACCTCACCGTCTCAGAATCGTTCCTCATCCTTTCTTTTTTTTTTGCTCTTTTTTTTTTTTTTTTTTAGTAAGCCCTTGATCCCTTTCTTCCTCCCAAACACCCGTAAACTTAGACTGGGTTTGTCCCGAATGATTTTTTAGCCGCCCGTGTCCCTCCTTTCTCTTTCTCTCTCTTTGTTTGCCTCTTTCTACCTTTAACATCCCCAGTTCTTCTCTCATTATTCTCCTGAACTCCACTAAACATAGGTCAGAGTCATTGCAAATCACACGTCTTCTGTGTTTGAGGGTTTTTTTTTTTAAACTTTTCTACAGACGCTGTGCAATAAAACATTAAAAGCAGTGCAGTGTATTTTATTGAGTGGCTGATAGCAGTGTTGATGTCCTCATTTTAACATTCTTTCCATCGTCATCACAAAGTTCAGCGTTTGCACAGAGGCTGTGAAAGGCCTGATGCTGTGAATGATTCGGTGGATCGAGAGCTGCGAGATATATTGTTTGTAAATCATTATTTCGATATTATGAAGATTTTCGATATTTGTAAATGTCTCCTTTAGCCTTTAACCAGTGCTTAAATTATTGTGTGTGTGTGTGTGCGTGTGTGTGTGTGTGTGTATGATCATGCTGATCAATCTCAGCGAGCTGTGGGTTTGGATGAATCACAGCTTTCAACAGCAACAACCACGAGCACCACAGGTCGCGATATGAATCAATATAATCAGAGTAACAGTAACAGTAATAACAGTAACGCTCTTCCAATGTTGTTGGACGCGGTATGTGTCAATATCAAATTTTCCCCTCATTATATTCCGCTAACACTTTGTTATGATTTATGATGGGGTTCGATGATATAGCGAAAGTTTCATTTTGCTAACAAACTCCAGCAGACGCAAAACAGCACAAATGAAAGTAACCTGAAAAGCTGTGACTACGTGATATTTTGGTTCATTAACAAATATAACAAAAATAACTGCTCTAGCGAGGACGTTTAGTGTCCTGGCAGCTGCGTGGTTCCGTGAGTCAGTTTAAAAGTACTGACAATACTGCTAAAGTTTTATTACCGTGCTGAGATTAATCATCATATTGACTTCATATCATCTTCTTTCATTGCCCAGTTGCAGTTTACTATTTATTTGAAATAGTGGATTCTAAAAACAAACAATTAAATTTTAAATAGGCGTGGCTGTGTGGAAAAAACCCTGCACGTGCTCAAATTGTGACATTTTCTACTCTGGTTCTGAAAATTACACATTCTTCTGAACTGCAATACGTCTCTCTTTTGCACACGTCTCATCCAGAATTAAAGTTTAACCATTTTAAAGTCTGCGCACCTTCAAATTTCAACAAAACACACCCCTCCTAACTCTACAATTCTAACTTAATGGAAAGACAACATTAAAGTTGTGAAGAGTTATAAGTTTACAGTGAGAAATGCTGGACAGAAAAACTCAATTTTGGCCAATTTTTTGTCTTGTTTTTTTTTTTTTTTTTTTGGCTGTTTTCAGGAATTCAGCTGTCATGGCTTCTGACAGGTTTTTACAGCCCGTCAAACATATGTCTGAAACGACGATGCTTACTAGACAGCTGGCATTATGCTGCTTTCTCAATGGGACAGACTTTATCAGAAACACACACTCGGGCTGCCTTCTGTCCGGCACACC
>JAKKZJ010000007.1:26699900-26710882 GCA_033441845.1 Pangasius mekongensis
GATAAATGCTAAATTATTTTCAAAACTAATCCCAGATCAGTCAGAGGATATATATCAGATATAATCAGTAATGTGTAGGACTGATCCCAGATCTCAGAGACTAATTCTGTTTCTGAAACTGAGAGAATATCTATTAATTGATTCCAGATCAGTGACAGCGTCTATAACGGGTCTGATTAACCTGATCCTGGAACAGTCCTGGAATCAGTAATAGAATCAGAGCAGGGTCACAGCACTGATCCTGGAGCAGTTAAAGAAGATGTAAGTGAACCAGAGACGTCTTAGAAGGGACTGATCCCAGAACAGCGTAACAGAAGCAATGGAGCGTCTGTGCTGCCGAGTTTCTCTTGAAATCCCGCTGTCAGTTACGCTGCAGAGTTTTGGCTCCGCTCTGCGTTTTTCTCTCCAAAGCTGCAGAGAGGAGAAAAAATGTTTCCTGTCCTTCTTTTCTTTCTCTCTGTTTTCCCCCCGTTTTCTCTTTTTTTTTCCCACCACAAGCATTTCCGCTGCCTGGTCTTGTATCAGTCCAGCTGGAGAGAGTCAGGGGAAGAATGTGGAGAGATGTACGCTCGGCTGCTGGAGGAGAGATGTTTACAGTAACCGACGCTCATACGGGGGACTAACATCAACCAAATTTGCGTGTGTGTGTGTGTGTGTGTGTGTGTGTGTGTGTGTGGCCGTGTGTGTTTAGGACTAATTATGGAATAATTTTAAGGGTACACTGAGCCAGCTGCCCGAGCCAAATCACAGCTGCAGTGCTCAGATAGACAAAATAATTGATGTGATATATGTGTTGTGTGTTCATACATTAGAACACATACACACACACACACACACAGACTGTTGACAGTAACATTCTGCGCGTCCTGTTCTCCATTTCAAGGCTGTCGGTGTGAAGGATCCCTCACGCTGTACACATTCTTCACGTTCAAACCTGCTGAATTGTTTAATTCTCACTCTTTACACGTTCTAGTAAAAGTCTGTTTAAACACTTTTACTAAACTTTATGCACAAACGTCACCAAATAAGGGCTCTGAGTAAATATATGTCATTTCACAAGTGCCTCATTTCTGAATGCAACAATTTCGGAGTCGCACAAATCTCAAACGGCACTCCTTTGGGATTGTAGTGCACTATGTAGTGAGCAGGGATGTCAGTTGGTCACGGGGTATGATCGGGGCGGTTACGTCACCTCTGACACATTAACAAAATGCATTTCTGGCTACTAGCTATCTATTTTAACCCAGTCAAGTATCTTAATGCAGTGTTTCTCCTGATTTTCCCTGTGGACTCGTCCTAAATCACGCTACAGCAACCTCCGTTTGGCCGTGTTTAATCTGCGACTGCTGCACACGAGTTACTTTATTACTTCTGCTAACACTCCTAGCACGTTCCTGACTTTATCGTGCACAACAGCTATCAGACACACAAAACCACAGCATTGCTGACAAGAACAACACTCTATTGTTTGGCTAAGCAGCGCTGCACACTACCATGCTAGTCTGATGTTTATGTATTTACGTACCTATTTATTTATTTATTTATTTATTGCTCAGTGCCTCACCTTTCCTCCTATCCGCTCTCTCTTTCAGGTTGTAACAGAAACGGGATAAATACTGACAGAAACGGGATAAATACTGATTTTATGGGAAAGTCGTTGGAAACAGTTTGTGTGTTTTTTCCGCTTTTTATTTTTATATATATATATATATATATATATATATGCAACAAGGAAGTGCATGGAGGCTTTTTCACCAGTGGCTTGTGTGTTTTTAACACTTTGCTTGTTTGGACGAGGCGGCATCTCTACTTGTGTGTCAGTCATATTCGGAAAGCGTTCCTCGCGCTAGCATGGACTTGGATGGAGAACTGAATGGACAGACTGTATTAGTTTGAATTCCTGCCAACATTTCTCTGAGCTTTTATATTCAAATGTATTCAAATACACTTTTTATATTTAAATTAAAAATTTGCATGCAGTTTTCAAAGAAATTTGACAGTCCTATTGTGTGTGTGTGTGTGTGTGTGTGTGTGTGTGATGTAATCAGGGCTAACTGGATTAGCCTTTGCACAGTGACCAACAGACCTGACAGAGCTTTGGCTCAGTAGGTCACCACATTACACCGAAATGTGTGTGTGTGTGTGTGTGAGTGTGTGTGTATCTTGACTTCATTTAGACATGCCTTACGTCTGCTAAAGCTAAGCTTCATTTTACTGACTCCTAGGTAAGTAGCTCAGTAAGGCTTTGTTTCATTACTCTGTGTGTGTGTGTGTGTGTGTGTGTGTGTGTTCCTGATTTCTATCTCCACTTGATCTCTCTGTATGGGTAGTGTCAGTTATCAGTGAATGACCTTTGACCCCAGGCACTCATCCAACAGGAGTCTCATTGTATTGTATTATACTCTTTCTGTTTGTATTGCTCTCTCTCTCTCTCGCTGTCTCTCTCTCTCTTTCTCTCTCTCTCTCGCTCGCTCGCTTCAGCACCTCTTCAGCATTCACTTACTTTCTTCACAAACAAATGTTCAGCATATTTGGAAAATTCCAAACCAATTTCCTGTTTCACAATTTTCCATTTTCACAGCCAATTTAAGAAACAACTCAAACTCTAGAATGCTTACAATCTGTTCTAACACTAAATCTTGATCGTTGAAATTCCCACAATGCATTGCATGTCAGGTCTAATACTTGGTTTGCAAAAAGTAGAAGTTAAATGAGTAAAATATTTTGCTATGTTATGTAGCATACAGTTGCAGAGAGAACTACCTGAATGGGAGAAAGAGAGAGAGAGAGAGAGAGAGAGAGAGAGAGAGCGCTACGTGGAAAGGGTTGGGGGCAGCAGAACGTGGCAGATCACCCCCACTGCCCCCCGGGGTAAACAGTGGTCATTAGCTCGGACACTCAGGAAGAAAAGGAAGACAAGATAAAAGGCAGGAATGAGTGGAATTTCTCGAAACATGTCCATTTGTCTTTCCTCTGCATGGCTCTATCTCTCCAGCTGTGTGCCTTATCCCCGTCTTACTGCTGTCACTCAGCCATCTGTATGAAAGCTCCTGTCATCTCTCCATCTGTGTGTGTGTGTGTGTGTGTGTGTGTGGTTCTGCTAGTCCTGTGTTTTTTACAGCCAATTGTTTCTCCAGCTGTCGCTCTTTAGCTTCTCCAGATGACCTGGTTTAAGGTTGAATGGCAATGTTTGCTTTTTTTTTTTTTTTTTTAGATTTAAAGTGAAAGAGGAGGGGCTTCCAAACCAAGCAAAACATGGCCCTTAAATAAATCAGCAAACAAATAATTTGGTAATCTCTTAAACAATCTGATGCCAATAATCAACACTATTCTTATAAAGCCATCAAGTCAAATTAAAGTTGCCACCTTTATCTTATTTGTTTATATTTAATTTCAAAATTCAGGATTTCAGAAGACTAATATTGTTATTATTAGGTGTGTAAACTTCAGGCTTCCACATGATACTAAACGATTTCGATTCATAAGGCAGCGATTTGATATTTGCCGACACCATTTTAATCTGCTACTGATAGAATACGATGCATTTCAGTTTGATTTAGTACAATGATGACGTAAAGGAGGAGTATTTTAAGATTCATTACAGGCAAATCAATTCGCTAGCCTATTAGTTTAAAAATCTATTTTTTTTTTTTTTACACGCCAGTTATCAATAATAACGCATTCATGATTGTTGCATCGATTCATTACAGTCGTTCCCTTTCAAATCGATGCCACAGCCATCCGTGGCCAGGAGCCCGAGAGAGTAAAATCGGTCAGGTGGGAGGGGCATGAGATGTCAATCACAGCGACACTAGCCAATCCTGGGCGTCTGTGAGCTCATGTATGCGGAAGAGGGTAGACAGCGCTTTCCTGCGAGTGTGTTACACTGCCCTGTGCGCAGCAGATCAAAAGAAGAATGTCAAAGCATTCGCCCTCCCTGGATGGTAGCTGTTGTGTGATAGGGCAGAGCCGGCTGGTGCGAGGGAATTGGCCAAGACGAAATTAGGAAGAAAATCGGAGAAAAATCCAAAAAGACAAAAGGAAAGGAGGAAGAAGGATGGAAAATACAAAGAGAAACAAAAAACACGGGCTGTAGATGTTTCACGTTGAACTCAGCGTTTTCTCTGAATGTGACGTTTGTAGAGATCATTACGGCAGATTTTTTAATCAGAAGAGAAGACAGAGTAATTGGTTTGCCCTTAACCTTCCGGGGATTTTTTTTTGTGGTGGTGGTGGTGGAAGGGGGATTTACTGTAAACATACTGAAATATTTATCAGCCTGTCGTTACTGAGAAGGAAAGGTGATGAGCTAAAGGTTATGGCCATGGGATTAGTCATGAAACGATAATTGTGCAACCTTTAATTACAGTTTTGTGATGTTATTGTTCAGATTTTTTTAAAATAATAATAATGTTAGTAAATTGACAATCTCTGCATCGAATGACAGTTCTGTCAAACGTTTTCAAAAAATGGCTTTACCTCTTCCATCCTCCAATCACTGCTTAGCAACCGTTGCTTAGCAACCAATCTGCCAATTTGCTCTGTCCAGTTTCGAGCAGTTTTTCAGCAGGCACATCAGGAGATTTTTCCAGATGTGGAGAAAAGATGTGCCTATAAGAGCAACACCTGATCCCCTGACGGAGTTGAGCTACAATCAGCACTACCTGCTGTGTTCATTTTATCGATGAAAAATCTAAAACGGAAAATGTTTGTCAACTTTTTTATGGAGAAAATGTAACTGTAAATAATAGTACTGAAAATATATGATGTAACGTACTGACATTTTCCTTAAAGAGGCAGAACTGAAACATTTATCTTTCCCATAGTATGACAGACAGTGTTTCTTCATTTGTTTTTTTGTTTGTTTTACTGAGCAAAACCTATTTCTATTGGCCGTTTGAACAGAAGCACCCCGAGAGCTGCACAGATTGACCCCACCAGGTTAGCATTAACTGGCTAGCTTAGGAAGACAACTTTTGGCAGAACCACTATGCTAACCTGATTTACCGGTTGATTGTCAGAACTGTTGAACACTAAAGACGGCTTGCTTCTTTATTCCTTGCTTCTAAGCGCACTGCTTAGAGGGAACAGCGATCACAGTGATCATACCCTTATTCTTTCGCTTATTCGTGCAGGCGCAGTTTCTACATTATCCTGATAAATTGCTAAAGGCTAAAAGCGATTAGCTTAATTTTTATCTGAACTTAGATAACATTTGGGTTACGGAATTCTCATTCGCATTTACATGTTCTTTTCTGTGAAACTGGGAAACTGTGAGCTGATATTGTTGTAGTGGTTTGGATGGTTATCATGGTGTGTGTGTGTGTGTGTGTGTGTGTGTGTGTGAGAGAGAGAGAGACACACACACTTCCTCGCCTTTTTTTTAATCTCTCCCTCCTTCTTTTTCATCAGAATAGAACTGTGAACACCCTGAATTCTTACACACACACCTGAAAACACACACAGACACACTGCCCTCCTTTGTTTAGTCGACACAGACACCAAACCCTCCCAGTGTCTGATGAGTAAACTTACACCGTAGACCACGAACACACACACACACACACACACACACCCCATATATTAAACCCACACACACGCACCACAGAGACACACACATATGCACATGCCCTCTGGCTGAAGGGGCTTTTTAACAGGTGTGTGTGTGTGTGTGTGTGTGTGTGTGTGTGTTTGAGTGGGGGTATAAGGTTGCGGTTTATAGTTTTGCAGTTTCACAAGCCTTAATGCCGTGACATTTTAAACAATAGAAGATTGCAATATATATATATATATATATATTTTTTTTTTTATAGAGACTATTAAATCGTTCTCCAAACAACGTTACAGACTTCATCGCCTTAACCTCCAGTGAGCAAATAAATGTGACAGTGGCAGAAGATCTCCCAAACACTGTTTCAAAAGCTTTTTTTTTTAAATGATATTTAGCCTCATTTTCCATTTCTTACATCATCCCTGTAAACTCTGCTATTTTTAAACGAACCCCAAATGACCTCCTGTACTACGGCTCTTAACAAAACCACTCTTTTCACTCTCTGGTGTTTATTCAGGCTTTCTCTGATCTTTAGCTTGAGCATTACCGATTCCGGTCAAACAGTGAAAATGGTGATGGTGATATTTTTTACAAAATCTCGCATTTTTGCAGGAATTTGTTTGCGCTCCTGGTGATTGAACGTTTCGTCAATGCGAAAAGCACTCGTCAAGCTCGTCATTGAGTTTAATGAGCGACTTGTGACAGTGGCTAATAAATTAGCTTGTGTGTGTGTGTGTGTGTGTGTGTGTGTGTGTGTGTGTGTGATGAGCCCCCCCGCCTTCATCAAAGCTTCTGTTTCCCTCTCGACCCTTTTTCACAACCACATACTCATCCATCATTTAGACTTCTCCCTGTTAAACCAGGACTGTGAGTAGTGGCAAAAAACTGAGAAAAACACCAGAAAGAAAGAGAGAGAGAGATGGAGAGAGAGAGAGAGGGAAAGAGAGGGTGCTTTTATTAGATGGGAGTAAAACATGTTCTCCTCCTCCCTTTGGATAGAAGCTGTCTGTTTTTCTTTCTCTGACGCGCTCAGTCTCTCCCTCCAGCCTTTTCCTAAAGTAGTAAACTTCCAATTAAAGCTCTCTCTATCTCTTTCTCTCTCTCTCTCTCTGTCATTGTCTCTCTGTCTGTCTCTTTCTCTGTTTCTCTGTCTGTCTGTTTCTGTTTGTCTGTATCTCTCTCTCTATCTCTATCTCTGTCTGTCTGTCTCTGTTACTCATTCTCTCCCTGTCTGGTTTTCACTCTCTCTCTCCATCTGTCTGTCTCTCTGTCTTTCCATCTTTATCTCTCGCTTTTACTTTCTCTGTCTGTGTGTCTGTCTCTGTCTCTCTCTCGTTAGTAATGGATCTCTTCCTGTATAGCTGCCCACTGAAACAGAAAATAGCTCAGTCGAAGTAACCACCAAAATGTGAGCGTTTGTTTGTGCATTAGTGCGTGTGTGTGTGTGTGTGTGTGTGTGTATTTAGCACCTATGTCCAGTTCTGTGTGCATCTTCTTCTGCCGAAACGAGACTGTTTTTAAACATCCCTGCAGCTCATTTCCTCTCTCTGCCCTGTTCAGTGGTTCTAGCGTCTGATTGGCTGTTTCTGTCTCCTAGGTGAGTCCGGATTGGGCAAATCGACGCTCATCAACTCGCTCTTTCTGACTGACCTGTACTCCAAAGATTATCCCGGACCGTCTCAGAGGATCAAAAAGACAGTGCAGGTACGCCACACCCCTTCACCCATGACCTTTCGCGAGACCGATCCAGCTATCTCGCTCTCTTTATCTGCCTTGAACTCTGACCTCCGAGCACAAGTCTGCATCAGAGCCTCTAATCAGGCCTGAGCAAACACACACACAGAGCTCCTGCTGCTGCTGCATTAAAGGCTGTGATGAAACCGGCCAGAGCAAACGCCCCGAGAGCCGGATCTGAGACGAAGCCTGGAGTTTTACCCATATTAGGAGATGATAAACAGTGCCGGGGTTCAGTCTGGGGGTCCAGATGGAGGACAAGATCCAAGCTGGGAGTTGGGCTGATCGGAGTCAAGCGTTGTTGTTGTTTTTTTTTGTTTTTTTTTTTCTTTTCATTTTTCTGGTGGGGGTGTTGACATTCCAGCAGAGGCCAGCAAGGTTCAGGGGGGATCTTAGGAATGTTCCCACGAAACACCAGCAGCCAGAGGCGACTGTTTTACCAGCATTCCCGACATTCCCAGTTTTCCCAGCGCACATCACTGTCTTGGTTCAGATGGAGAGCGATGCCTAAACAGCATTAGTGCTAAAAACATTCGTTCCTGGCAAGTTTTCGTTTTTAGACGGTCTCTCGAGGAGCTGTGCGTTTTTTTTTTTTGTTGCGTTCTTGATACTCGTCTAAATTCTTTACACATTTGCAGCTGCATGATTTACTTAAATGATCAAATGTATTTAAATGCATTCAGATGATAACGAGTCTATTTTATAGCTTTTATCGATTAGCAGTATACTGCGGATAGTTTTGAGGGCCGTCGCCTACTCTAAGCGCTTGTCTACGAGTTTGTATATGAGCTCAAAGACACGCCCACTGTCTGCGCAAAGCTTTAGGAAACGCCTGAAGGACTAAAAGTGGATCTTTTAGGCTCTTAAATATTAGAATGTGTTTTTTTTTTTTGCCTTGTAATATGTCAATGTTGTAAACAGTTGGATTTTTTAAATTTAGTCTTGGCCAGTTCCCTCCTAACAGCCAGCTCTCCCCTATCATAGGGCAGCTACCAATCAGGGAGGGTGAAGGCTAACACACGCTTCCTCTGAGACACAGGAAGCCAGAAATCTGCGTCTTTTTGAGCTCACAGAGCAGCTTAACACACTCAGAGCAAAGCGCTATCCGTCGTCTTTCGCATACATGAGCTCGCAGACACCCGCGATTGGCTAGTTTCACTGTGATTCACCTGCAGCATCTGTAAGGCTTAAGCTGATTGCTTGAGCAAATTTCTACTAGGATTTGTCAACGTGAGTGTTAGCAAAAAGTTGTCGCTCAACCGGATTGGCTGATACAGACCCGGTGAAACACACATACGTAGGTTTGCAGCGTCTGTGCGAGAAATGTTTCGGAAATCCGCAAATGCCGAAACACACATGGAGAGTGTTTGTGTGCTAGATGCATTTTTGTGAACGAATTTTTTATTGCGGAAACCAAAGTATTTGCGGATCTTAATATTTTTTCGGAAATCGTGTTATTTATTTGTAAATTATGCAACAAAAAATACTTTTGTGTGTGTGTGTGTGTGTGTGTGTGTGTGTTTATCCAGCATGCAGACACCAGAAAGTATATTTTTACTCCCAAACAATCTGGTGTGCTTGCCACATTTGCGGTCATGGGAACGGCAGCGGTTGGGAGGCTGAACATTTTTGTGGTATCTTTCGCTTTTTCAGACGCGACTTATGACCATCGATGAGGGTGGGAGGAGAGGACACACTTGCATTCGTTTATTCGCTCTCTCCCTATCTCTCTGTCTCTCTCTGCTGTGCGCTGTTACACATGACTCTGTAGATCAGATGACCATTTAGTGTGTGTGTGTGTGTGTGCGCATGTGTATGTGTGAGAAAAGGGGAAGCAGATGGAGTGAGAGATGCAGAGAATGAGACTACATGTTTTACCAAGCGGGTCAGACAAAAATAACGAGGCGTGTGAGAGTGAGACGCGTCGAGCAGCGCAGCTAAAATAACTACAGGAAACGATGTAGTCGCGGTTCAGTCATGAGGAACAAGAGATAGACATCTCACCTCACTGCTGCAGGTTACCAGCAGTACACACACACACACACACACAGAAGGTCTGCAGTTTTCAGATGTGCTGTTTGACCTCTGGAGCTCTTTTTTGCTCATCATTGTAACTATAGTGGCCAACGATCTTCACACTTTTCACACCACACGTGCTCCCATGATGCTCTATGGTTGCAATGGTTCTTCATTGTTTGTTCTTTAGTTTCTCTGCACTGCACACTTTTTGTTTATCTCTAACACAACTGTTTAAACAAATCCAACAACACACACACACACACACGGTTCAACCTGTTAGAAACTTCCCTGAATTAAGCAGGTGTGTTGGAGCAGGAAAACACTAAACCTGTCCTTTGTAGATGGAATAAAGAAGCATAACTGGGAAAGGAGGCATCAGATTATGTTTATCGTCTGCTTTTCATTCCACACAGTAGTAGGCGTGTGCATCCGAGGTGATATAACGTGCATCTCAATACGTGATCGATGATGTCATATATTAAAAATATGTTTAAAGCAGCCGTTGACTCAACACAGTAAATGCAACATGGTGTGATTCAGGAACCAGATCAGTCTTGATGATGTTGGCTATAAGGAATGTGAGACCACACCCCCTTTAGTAAAACTGACAAGCACACAGGCCACGCCTCCTTCACTGTCTCCTGCACTTTACATAATTGATAGGCATAGAGGCCACACCTCCTTGGGTAGGTCCGACAGGCAGAGAATTCACATCTCACAGAGGCCACACCCTATTTTACTGTGACTGACAAGCACAGAGACCACGCCTCGCCTTCTTCACTGTAACTGACAAGCACAGAGACCACGCCTCGCCTTCTTCACTGTAACTGACAAGCACAGAGACCACGCCTCGCTTCCTTCACTGTAACTGACAAGCACAGAGACCATTCCTCCTATGTCATACCTGACAGACACAGAAGCCACATCTCACAGAGGCCACACCTCTATTACTTTGACTGTAGGGGGCCACGCCTTTTTCACAGTGACTGACAGGAGTCGAGCCTACACTTCTTACACTGGGACTAACAAACACAGAGGCCACACCTCTTTATGGTAACTGACAAACACAGAGGCAGTAGCCACACCTTTCTCACAGTGACTGAGATGTACAGAAGCCACACCTCCTTTAGTGAGACCAACAAGCACAAGGGCCACACCTCCTTCTCTGTAAATGATAGGCACAGAGGCCACACCTCCTTTATTGAGGAAGATAAGCAGAGGCCACACCTTTAGTGAGAATGACAACCACAGAGACCACACCTCCTTTAGTGAGACTGACAAGCACAGAGACCACACCTCCTTTAGGGAGATCGACAAGCACAGAGGCCACACCTCCTTTAGTGAGACTGACAAGCACAGAGGCCACACCTCCTTTAGTGAGACTGACAAGCACAAAGACCACACCTCCTTTAGTGAGACTGACAAGCACAGAGACCACACCTCCTTTAGTGAGACTGACAAGCACAGAGACCACACCTCCTTTAGTGAGACTGACAAGCACAAAGGCCACACCTCCTTTAGTGAGACTGACAAGCACAGAGGCCACACCTCCTTTAGTGAGACTGACAAGCACAAAGGCCACACCTCCTTTAGTGAGACTGACAAGCACAGAGGCCACACCTCCTTTAGTGAGACTGACAAGCACAAAGGCCACACCTCCTTTAGTGAGACTGACAAG
>JAKKZJ010000007.1:26714621-26725600 GCA_033441845.1 Pangasius mekongensis
CCTGAGACACTGTTTATTTATTTAAAGCGAAGGATCGTCACATTAAATACTGACTCTGTTTCATTTATTACTGTTTATAGTATTTTTTTTAAATATAGAAACATTTAATTTAATTATTTTTAAAGGCATCTTTGCTCTACAGCATTTCTTTGCATGTGCCTAAGACTCTTGCACAGAACTGTGTATATATATATATATATATATATATATATATATATGAAATGTATAACATGTGCTGCAAGTTTGGTCATAAATAACAGTATACAGTATAAGATCCAGATGCAGTACAGTCAGTGTTGTACTGTTGTAGGTTTTCACAGATCAGTATACTGTTACATACAAAATACATTTGTAAAAACACATGTAAAAAAAATGTTAGTAATTCCTAACCGGTTAATAGGATATTTTTGTTCTGAAAGTCTACACTTCACTCACATCTTGATTGTTTCATTTCAAACCCATTGTGATGGTGTACAGAAGCAAAATTATGAAAATGGTGTCAAAAATGATGCCCAGTATAAGTCTCAGTATCAATGGAGTGTTATTTATAGATTTTTTTTTTAATTATTTTATTTAGCTAAATCCCCCTCCTTGTATCAGCAAGCCACCATCACACTATTGATAAAATAATGATAGTGCACATTCGCCAGCCAATCAGATTCAGAAATTAGTATTTTTGTGGTCATGGGATATAATATATAATAGATTTATATAGTGTATGATAAAATATCCATTTAGGAATTTGTTCTTTAGGTTATTCATCGTTATAATCACTCAGTCTGATAGCCGCAGTGGACGTATTGGTCATATTTGTTTTATTCTGTAATGAATTCAGCCAACAGCTTCTAGAGCAATCAGTACTGATGATAACGTGCTCATTGATATTTGGTTGATTTGTCTCTTCTCATCAGTCAGATGTGTGTGTGTGTGTGTGTGTGTGTGTGTGCGGTAGGAGCGGATGCCTCTGGCTGTAGTGGGCAGCAACGTGGTGGTCGAAGTGAACGGCAGGAAGGTCAGAGGGCGTCAGTACCCCTGGGGTGTGGCAGAAGGTACGTTCCACCCCATCATGACCCATATGAATGTCATGAATGACCTATATGGATGTTATCAGGACTGTACCACTTTCACAGAATGGGGGTGCAGTAGCGCTAACGAATGGAGCACTAGTGTAAGCGCAGTTATACAAGTACATGTCTCAAATTATGATCTCCGTTCCTCCTCAATCAGTTTCCCAAGAGAAGGACTCTGGGAAAGGAGGCACAAGTGCACGCTGGGTATTGTAGTTCAGTTGAATTTAATGAACAGTCCCTGTCACCCCTGTTGCATCACACACCGCAAATGACTTTGGTGTCATGTTGATTGTTGTTTTTTTTTTTTTTTTCCATGTTTATTTTCCTTCTCTACAAATTCCCTGTTTTACCAAATAATTTTTTTTTGTGTTTGATTCGTACTTAAATGTGGTGGTAAGTGTTTCTTTCTTTCTTTTTTTTTCTTTTGCTCCTTTCCTCGGTCATTCACGTCTCGTTCTTTCTTTTTTCTCTTTTTTCTTTCTGTCTGTTCTTTTCCATGACTGACAGAGGGCATTTTTGGTAAACATCATTTCTCATGTTTATGCTACTTCCCCTCTCCTACGTCCCCTAAGCCGTCCCCGCCTTCTCGTTCACTCTCTTATGTTGCTCTGACTGTACTCATGGTTTAAGGTCGTGCTCTACCAAGCATCGTGGAGAAACCTATAAACACTGGCTGGTAGAAACAGAGCAACATCGCTCTCTAACTCATGTTTATAGGTTCCTAATTACTTCCCATGTTTTCTCAAAGAAAACCTTTATCCCCGAAGTGCATGCGTCCCATCATTTGATTGCAACCCTCTTTTTTTTTTTTTTTTTTTTTTTGTCTTATAAGGATCCATTTACATGTGGGGTCACAATATGCAGTAACACTCACAGTAATGTTTAACAGGGTGATGAAAATACTACTTTTCTTATATACAGTATATGCATCACAGTAATTAGGTCTGCTCAAAAGGGTAAAGATGTAAAGACGTGTTGTGGTCCGTGCTTCTTGAGCTTGCGTTACTGTCTGTGTGGAGTTCTCCCTGCGTCCATGTAGGGTTCCTCAGGGTTCTCTGGCTTCCCTCCACCTCCCAAAAACATGTTGGATTGGCTACTCTAAATTGCCCCCTGTTTGTGAATGTCGGTGTCCATGGTGCCCTACGATGTACTGGCATCCCACCCAGGCTGTACTCCCACCTCACACCCAGTGTTCTACTGCAACCTCTGACCAGGATAAACCTCTCACTGAGGACTGAAACCTCAGCTTCTTGTTTCTTAATAACAGCTAATGATATAAAAAAAAATACTGATGTGCTGTCATAATCTCCTAAAGCACAGAGAGCCATAACTGATCCCAGGCTTAATTATAGCATTATATCAGAAGAAGCATGCAGTAATTTACAGAGACAGGCTTTTTGTTCCAGACATAATTAAGCCGTTGAAGCTCAGTGATAAATGTTCTGTGTTACTGGCTGGAAAAATGAGTTCAAATCCCCACAATGCCAGAGATCGACAGTGAAGCCGTTTAGTCCTCGACCCTCTCAGCTATAAGCCTTGATTGTATTTCTCCTTATACCTTGCAACAACTGTCTGGTTCATCTTTAGTAGCCATACTTGTGCTAGTTGTCAGTTTTATTTAGCCTACTGGTTGCCTACTTCTGTTGAAATGGGGTGACCTATATAATGTAGTGCCACAAAACCAGCTATGCTTGTTAGGAAAATACTGGTTTTATGATTGCATCTATGCTAAGAGGGCCCTAATATGTAGCAACATTATTGCATTTGTATTTATTTTTTGGCTTAAAATAGGGTACCACTGTGTCCACCAATTTCAAATGCCACACTTCCCACTGTGCTGCTCAACCCACATCAGCATTGATTTCTGATCTCAGAACAGCAACTAGACGAAAACCCGGACCCAATAAAATTAGCTACACCTCTAAGTTACACTTGCGCCCACACGAAAATAGGCCTCTATGGCTTACAGTTTAATCCTTATGTTCTGTTCACTGATTTATGTTGCAGAAATCGATTTTTAGTATCGCTCCACTTGTGGGTCATTTTATTTTACCCGAACCGAACAGATGGTTCAAATTGTATTTGTTTTCCCTGTGACCCCTCTTAGCAGAAATACAAATCCCATAATCCCCCATGGCTCTTTGACCCCTTCCCCTGACCCTCCTCCATCAGTCAGGCTGTTTTGTTTTTTTTTCCTCTGCTTGTCATCGCCACTCCATGTAACCCCGCCTTCCACCCGTCATTCTTAGACTTAGTAGCCAATCAGGGTCGCAGGTATTGCTGCAGGACAGACTTTGAGCTCCAAAACCCCGCCCCTCCAGAGGCTCGGACACAGGTAGGTGGTTGTAGTGGATGATTGACACCTGGGGCGTCGGTTCCTCTTCATGGGTAAGACATTGCTCGTTCCACGTAGACTCTGGAGTATGTTAAATAAGATTATCATTATAAAGTGTTAACAGCTGTACATATCCATAATAGGGTTTCCATTCACCTTTTTTTTTTTTTTATTAGTTAAATATAAAATAATGCATGGAAGTTACATTAAAAACATGTGGCTGAAGTCTCAGTGCTGGCATACAGTCATCTCAACTGGAATTTTTTAATGATCCCAAGTGATCGAGTGATGACTTATAGACTTTATAGACTATAGATTATAGACTTTAGCACAGAAGGCTTTGCTATTTCATGCGGTTCCAAACCAGCAAAACTTGATTGTGTTCAAACACCTACATAATGCCTACATTGAATCTAAAAGGCTGCTGTATTGCCTATTATGCTGTGTCCGACTAAAACTCAGACTTTACGAACTCTGACTAGAAAAAAAACAAAAACTCAGGGCGGTCTCCTCAACCCCAAGTTCAGCAAGTGACATCAAATGAACATGGCTGCCCACAGCATCAGAAGTAAACGAAGTAGCACTAGTTTACTTTTGAATGAGTTACACTGTATATACTAGCGTTTGCTTTTGGATCAATCAACATACAGACATATTCCCTCGTTAAATCTATAACACTGGCCATACAGTTCTCAGATTTGAGGAGGTAAATATACATCAGTTAGCTCGCTGGATTGTCACTAACAAAATGAACATGGACGCATCTATGGTTTTTCTTTCCCCACTTTACTGCTCCAAGGCATGGAGGTAGTAAATGACGTAATTTCAAGTTTCCACTTCCGAGTTAAGTCGAATTCAGGATTAGTCCTCAGTCCGGCGTAAAAATCTGAAACGCTCAGTTTGTTTTCTATGAGTCCGATTCGGTTTCACGTCGCAGGCCAGAAACATTCTCCGAGGGGCTTGTGAGAAGGGACAAGGCTGGAATCCTATTCGGGAAAAGTCTTTTATTCTTCAGTTACTTCCTGCAGTAGGGTCGAATCCAGATTAAACTGCACTATAGTTGAACTTGGAAGTGGAACAAGACCTCTCTAACTCTCTCGAGCGCTCTCAGACCGGTTCTTTTGTTCCACACTCCAATGTGACTTGGATATTAACATCTGCCCAAACAAACCACACCAAGAAGTTAAACTTACTAATTCAAACACGAAAACCTGCTCACGTAGGAAAGGAAATAGCTTTAATCTCGCTGCTCGACACACACTCCTCTTTTTGGGGATGCAGCTGACTTTATCGTTGAGAATTTAACACGGATTCATTCTTTTTGATGCCATCATCTTGTTGCTCCTCTCTAGAATATTCAATTGAATATCATTTCATGGAAAGACGCAGCCACTGGCATTTTATTTATTTATTTTTATTTTTTTCAAAATGGATGGAAACATGATTCATGGCTCAAACCCACAGCTTCATGAAGGAAACAGTGTCTCCAGTCTTTTCCACAACTAATAACTGAAATCACCAGGTCTTTCATTTATGTGCTTTGTTTTTCCATTAAAGGTGCTAACGAGCCGCCGGTCTGCGTGTTTGCTCGTATAACCATGTGGCCTCGTCTCTCTGTGCACAGCTGCTTAAATGTTTAATCTGTAAATATCTGGGTTTGTTGGTTCGTCAGTTTGTTTACTTGCTAACCATTTCTACAGGATGCCTTCTGTCTCTGTTTATTTCACGTGTCGTGTGTTGTCAAGGCTGACCGTCCTTTTTCACCGTGCAATATCTGAAACGCTGAAGTGTTTGCTTTGATAGTGAAATAGGAAATGTCTGGTTCGTGTTGGACAAAACATCTCTGTCTGTTAAACAGTTTAATTTATAATCCCCCATTAACCTTGTGTCTCATATCGTCACTGGTTCCATTCAGTTTATATCCTAAAAAAAAAAACCTTCCAGCTCCATCTTGTAGAAATCTTACTCTCACATTGTCCTTTATGTCTTAGCAAATTGTGTACCATGAAAACTGAAAACATAAAGTGTGTGTATCTCTTGTTCCCAGCCCATCCGATGCACAGCTTGATCCGAGATAAACAGTACAATGAATAATAGATCAAATTTAGCCAATAATAAAATATGTTGCAATTTAGAGCTGTTTTGATGCAATTGTGCTTAAAGATCAGGTTTGAAGCCACAGAGATGTATGGGCGAGAAGACACTATACAGGTCAAACATCATCTTTTTAAAGTGTGAGCGGCGTAACGTCGTGCATTTTAGGTCTGTTGGTGATGCTAAACTAACTCCAGTGTGTGTTTGTGTTGCTGTTTTAGTGGAGAACGGCGAGCACTGTGACTTTACTGTCCTACGAAACATGCTCATCAGGTGAGACACACACACACACACACACACACACACACACACACACGCTTTCTCTAGAGACAAATGAAGATGCTTAAGGAAGTCAGACACAGGTCTAGACGCAGCTTCTTTTTCCAACCTTAACACATTTTGCATAGGAACTCCGCATTTTTATATCAGAGTACTCAAAAAAATATGCCAAAAGAGCAGTCGTCTTTTTTCTCCCCCAATAAAAACAGCAGATGAGATGTTCTTCATCTCACATTAGGAATCTTTTGGTCGGTATACTCGTCTCAGCTCGGTTTCACTGCTCGGAAAATGCACTGACGTGGCGTCCGCACTTTCCCTCACGGTGAACGGAGCACGTTTAGAGTTTGTTAATTCGAAATAAAATCACTGTGTTCAACTTAAACATTAAATCTAGCTAATACTGATTAGGAATGCACCAAATGGTCAAAAAAAAACAAAACACGTTCAGTTTCAGGCAAAAGAGAATAAATCCTGACAAAAAAAGAAGGAAAAACAAACTACAGTAAAAATGTTTTGGAACAATTTCACGGTTTCTACGTGGAACATTAGACAAGCTCCGGTATTTATATAAGGACTATATAGAAAATGTACCGTATGTTCTTCACCGTTTACTGTATTTTTACTCCCCACCTTTCTCTCACTTCTTGGTTAAACTGCAATATAATAACTATAATACACTCACAACAAAAATAGACATAGACAGTCATCTATCAACCTGACAGGTAGCTGCACAGCACACCTGAGGTGTACGGAATGCTCAAGCTGTTAGGAAAATTGCATGAATGTACTGAAAGGCCTGTCTGTTCTTCCTTCTCAGGACCCACATGCAGGACCTGAAGGACGTGACTAACAACGTGCACTACGAGAACTACCGCAGCAAGAAGCTGGCCGCCGTCACCTGCAACGGAGTGGACGCCAGCAAGAGCAAAGGCCAACTGACCAAGTACGACCTACACCTCCATGTCCCCGATGCTCTTAAAACACATCGCAGCCCGATTTCACCCAAACCTCCGGCTCAGCAGTCTGTCTGTAGAGCACAGGATATGTCTGTGTATCGGCAATTCGGCAAGACTGATTTTACTGTAATATTTTGAAACAGATCGTTTCATAGCTTTTCTCTTAAGGACCTCTGCATATTCATTCATTCATTCATTCGTTCATTCATGCATTCATCTTCAGCAGCTGCTGCATCCTGGTCAGTCACAGTTGTTTAAATGACTAAATGACGGCACAGCAGTGCTCCTTGTCTTTTAATTCATGTACACAGCCAGAGTAACAGCATTGTTTACATCTACAAAGAAAAAAAAATGTGTATGAATATGAATCGGCTCTCAACTTTAGAATAGTCTCAAAGAGTCGACTCGTTTACGAACGACACATCGCTAGTGTAAATGCAAATGTCGCTGCTAATGAATCCTAACCGTTGCTAAAAGTGTGTGTGTGTGTGTGTGTGTGTGTGTGTGTGTGTGTTTCAGGAGTCCGCTGGCTCAGATGGAGGAGGAACGGAGGGAGCACGTGATGAAGATGAAGAAGATGGAGGGCGAAATGGAGCAGGTGTTTGAGATGAAGGTCAAAGAGAAGAAACAGAAACTGAAGGACTCTGAGGCTGAGGTGTGTGTGTGTGTGTGTGTGTGTGTGTGTGTGTGTGCGCTTCTTTTAACTGACCGTGTTAGCAAACAACATGACTCTTTAGATTTGTTATGCAGTACTGTCACCCAGGATTATCGTCCCACCCCTTGTGTAAACAACACAGTGTAAATATTGTAAGAAGAATTTGTAGTTGTGAATAAGTGTGTTAGTGTCATCATGACAGTAAGGTGTGTGTTCTAGCACGGCGTGTGAGTGCAGACGATGTGTACTCAGGCTTTCAGAAGAAACTGCACTATTCAAATACTCTCTATAGTTCATAACATATATATAAAAAAAATCCATATTGTTTTAGTTGAGAAACGTAAATCTGTCAAAATGCTTATTCTCTAAACTTTAGGTCTAAATGACTCTTGACTGATGCAGAAAAAGGTCTTTGAATAAATAATGTGATTATATACTGAATATAAAGCATTTGGGAAAATTGCTACGACTTCTGAAGAAATGTAAAATCTTCTGTGGCTCATGGGATACGAACACAAACGATGGCACTCTCGTGCTAGCGCTTTATCTGTAGCAGTAGGGCTGGGCGATATGATGAGAAAAAATCGATATCGTGATAAATTATCATGATAAAATGCCACGATACACGTTTCTGATTTTTAGTATATGTTTTTAGAACATTTTTGAGAAAATTATTATTTTCTCTAGATTTTTTTTTGCCCTCCTTTTCCCTCCTTTTAATGTCTACTACTTTGGTAGACATTGAATAAACGGAGCATCGAATTCAGTTTAACAGTGTTTCATTTTTAATGCAGCACATCTGGCCTGCTGGCAGTTTGTTAAATAAATTATATATTTATATCATGATGCATACTGTGTATCATACAAATATTATTAAAGGTTCATGATATGCATGATGATATTTTGGTCGTATCGGCCAGCGCTGTGTATCAGGGGGGAAAAAATAAGAGTCGTCATTACTGCAATGCATTTGAACACTAATGTAAATGTGCTTTTTTTTGGTGGATACATGTATGTATAACTCTGTGTGTGTGTGTGTGTGTGTGTGTGTGTGTGTGTGTGTGTGTGTGTGTGTGTGTGTGCGCAGCTGGAGAGAAGACATGAGCAGATGAAGAGGAACCTGGAGGTGCAGTATAAGGAGCTGGAGGAGAAGAGGAGGCAGTTTGAGGAGGAGAAGGCAAACTGGGAGGCACAGCAACGCCTGCTGGAGCAGCAGAAACTCGACGCCTCCAAGTACACACACACACACACACACGCGCACAAACACACACACACGCACAGTTGCGAGGTTAATCTGCCCTAGATTGTGTTCCCAATCTTGAACTATCTGTCATCGTAAACATCCACATTATTCATCACACACACACACACACACACACACACACACACACACACACACACACACACACGCTATCATACACACCTCCAAATTCCTACACACAACCCAAACACACTTTTCTCCTTGAGGACCAGACAGTCATCCACTTAAAGGCTAAAATCTGTCATGTACTCCAGTCATGTACTCCTGCGCACACACACACACACACACACACACACACACACACACACACCTTGTTTTTTTTTTTTTACCTTATATTAAAACGCTCTGTCATCAGTATTGATTCTTTCGCTTCTGCTAACGTTTGCTAAATTCTATCCCGTCTCATTGTTTTCCCCCAGAACCATGGAGAAGAACAAGAAAAAAGGGAAGATCTTTTAACGAGGCCGACGTCCTTTCCCTCTGCTTCAGCACCACACACTCCTTTCTAAACTCCCCGCTCGCATGATTATGACCCCCAGGTTCCGCACACACGCACACACACACACACACACACACACACACATACACTCGATTTGCACCTCCATTTCTTTTGGAACATTCCAGACGCATGATTTTTTTTTGTTTCGTAGATGAACTGATCTGTGTCACAGCTCTGTAACTGCGGTTAGATGATGTGAGGCGCCCCCGTGTGGACGCTGACTGTTACTGCACTCACGGCTGAGCGCATCCTAGATTTTAATGACGAAGAGGATTTCATTTACCAGTCCTCTGATAGCTAATAGAATGCCTGGTTGTTCCATTTCAAGCACACACACACACACACACACACACACACACACACACAGCAGTGTCTGCGCCAGCAGAGTACTGAAGAGCGGACGTTTGAAATACCGAAAGGGGCGATAACCTAATGCAACGTATTCCCAGCTATAAAAAAAAAAAAAAACATTTGTCGGGCCGTAAACAAATTTGTCGCTACTACAACACGAAATTAAAATCTACAGAGCAACGTACAGATAATCTTACTACATAAAATAAAAAGCAAAATAGCCTAGACCTTGCGTAGAAGACTGCCCTTAAATAAAATATTGCTATTTTAGCATAGCATTCACACTAGAAAGCTGATGCACCTGGAAAAAGTGATTTTTTTTTTTTTAAATAGCGTATTTCATCATTAAAATCAGCTTGACTGAGGGGGTGGGATAGTCCCGGTGAGGGGGCGTCGCCCCTTCACGCCCCCTCGCGGCACCGGCCCTGACACACAGTTCTTAAAATTTTGACCATCAAATACTAGGAATTATGAGTATGTATACAGGAGACCTGAGCTTTAATTCTGACCCTATTTGATCATGTGCACAGTAGTGTGTGTGTGTGTGTGTGTGTGTGTGTGTGTGTGCGTGCGCGAGCACAGTATAGATGTACATATTAGAGCCCTAGCCAAGCTCACATTCGTGTTTTTCTTTAAAGCACATGACAGAATCGAAGATATTTCTTCAATCTGTGCTAATAAAATACAGTTCTTGATCTTCATACATCATTATAATGCGATTTATTTGTTTGGTTTTTTTCTAAAATAAATTTCAAAAAGTCATTGCAACTTCACCTCTAATTACTTACGAGTACATTTTACAACAGTGACTTTTTTTTTTTTTTAAGTCTGACTTGCTTAAATAAATCCCACTAAATAAATAGTGGCATATCAAAGGCTAAGCTACCTAGCTAATGTGTTTGCAGAGAAAATTGCCTTAGCTAATCATCTTTTAAGTAATGTAAGCATCGTAACTTTTCAAAACAGTGAAAAAATTGTATAATATGATGTTCTATTAACCAATAGAAAAATATCTATATACAGTATATAGACAGGGAGAGAGAAAGTACCTTGAATATGGGCAAATGTATGTAATATTTCTTATTATGAGATGATTATAAATCAAATAGTACATTAGATGCTTTTACTCACGTTAAGCTTTAAATGTTCTTATCATGTTGCCAGATTTTTTGTTTCTTTATAGAAATAAATGCTTAAGATTAGAAAAAAATGATTGAGCTGCCTATTTCAAGCTCGAAATGAGTAAATAATCTGTAGAAATAGGTTTAATGATCATATATTCGATTTATCGTAATCTTCCAATAGGAAATATTAGATACGTTTGATTAAGTTTAAGATATTTTCACTCACTAAGTTTCATTTTTTTTAAGGTGTGTGTGTCTCTAATATGTATATCTGTAGTGTATCGGTCCGTTCTGACATTTCTCCTGCTTTCTGGCAGACAGGAACTGGAACAGAGGGCTTGATGGACAGCTAAGA
>JAKKZJ010000007.1:26797785-26818500 GCA_033441845.1 Pangasius mekongensis
ACTCGGAATTTGTGCTCTGCATTTAACCCATCCAAGTGCACACACACAGTAGTGAACACACACCTGGAGCAGCGGGCGGCCATTTTAGCTGCGGCACACGGGGTGCCTTGCTCAAGGGTCGTGGTATTGAGGGTGGCAGAGAGCGCTGGTCATTCACTAACGCCACCTACAGTCCCTGCCGGACCCGAGACTCGAGCCCACGACCTTCGGGTTCACCTTCGGGTTACAAGTCCGACTCTCGAGCCATTGCGCACTGAGTGCCACTGAGACCCTGTAACTTACAGAGTGTAGAGAACTGTGTCTCCTCTTTTTTGTGTGTTTGCCTTAATGAAAATATGTTTCAGAGTGTTTATAACTAAAGGTGCCTTATACAGATATAGATAAACAATACAGATAGTTACTCTGGAACTTCCGGTTTTCTGTTACCAAGTTGGTAAGAGTTTACTATAACAGGACACAGATACGGAGTGCTTTTATTATTTTCCTAATGCATTTTAATGTTCTAAAATCATGCGGTCTATTCAGTGTGCATTATTTCATTTTTATGATCTGCAATAAGCAGCAGTCACATTGAAATTTAGCATTTCTGTCCCATCAAAGCTGCAGCATACAGTTTAATTTTTTTGAGTGCACAGCCCAGGGAACTTAAGCGTTGTAACACTGAAACACACACACACACACACACACACACACTGATAAACACACATCAATAGAGTCTTATAACAGATCATTCAGGAGTGAAATAGGTTAAATTTTAAAGTGAACTTATTATCTCTTAATAAAAACATTCATACATATGTTTAATGTCTTAAGGCAGATACTCACATGAAGCCATTCTGTGGACAGTGTGAGTCTTTTCCACCTTCAGGACATGCTAATGAGGAATTTTGCCAGTGAAGAATTTGAAACAGCACAAGACAGGATTAACAGCAAGTGCTGGCCAAGATCAGCTCTTTCAAGTTACATTGTAATTACTGCATATATTACTACTTCAATAAAAAAAAAGCACATATAAAATAGACTCTCAGAGTTAATAAACACATCAGAGATTTTACATATTTTATTCTTAAAGTGATTCATCCTTCAGTTCTTTCATATGCGGGACATGTCTTAGAGAAATAATAATCTTGCTACTACTATGAGTAATGTAATAATATATATATGTATGTATTGCTGTGATAATTTCTGTTGTTAAAAGCATAAATGTCAAATTGAATTGAACTGCATTAACACACTGCGCATGGAAAAAGATGATGTTTAGTCTTAGGCTATACGTCTATACGTTAGGCTATACGAGGATCGATAAAGTCGGTGTGGCTAGAATGTGTGCTACATTGGGTTAAACACTTGCTATGTTGTTGCACTAAATGCACAGTAAATTTTGTACATCTACATAATTGTATGAAAAGCTGTATAGCAAACTCATGGTTAGCATCTGAGGAGAGCACCATGATCAGGATGAAGCCCAGAAAAAGAAAAAAAAAACCCATGACTCATCTTCATTTTCTCAGCAGATGTGTGAAGATCTGCTCACTTCTTGCCCTAAGATCAAAGTTGCTGTGGGCAAGTTTTATTGGCTTATCATATGCAATGGTTTATTTAAAGACAATTTTTTTTCCCCCACCCACTATATATTTACACCTATCTACACACATCCTCCACAAAACACTTCCTGGCCAAAGTGTACAGTCATCAAAATTCTGCTGAAGACCTATAATTAAGACTTATCTAGAAGAAAGTAGCTGATCCTTTCAACTTTGCATGGTTCAGACACAGGATGAGAATCCATGTGTTTAGGTTTTGATAAAAAAAAAAGCACAGTCCACAATCCAAATGCAACATCCAAAATGATGCAGAGGGAAGGGCATGATATCAGTAACAAATTAGAGCCAGAGGGTCATCCAAAAAAACAAATCCAAACCATAGCAAATAAAAGCAAATACAAGAACATGGCTCAGATCTTAATCATGTGTATAGCAAGGCTTCACAAAGAAAGGTTTATATAGTGTAGGACTAGGAAGTAATGAGGAAAGAGGGCAGAAGTCATAGTAGAACTCTAATGAGCACAACCTCAGTGGAAATGTCCTGAGCCCTCAGTACAGTATCTCCATATCCCCACAATGGGCTGCTCCCGAAGCCAAGCCACCCCTTCACCAGGGTCTGCCCCTACATCTGAGAGCAGGCCAGTCTGGATGTTAATGATGGAAGTCTGAAATTAAGGAGAGACCCAGGATGTCTTGACCTGAGACGTGGGAACTTTTCTCTGGACCGTACCCCAATGTCTACTGGAGGAGGTAGCTCACCTCCAGGTGTCTGCCACTCTGATGAAATAACAGCAGGTTTCAAGAGTTAGACAAGAAAATGTTGGTGTAGTTTGATAGAAGGCAGGCAATTCTAACCAATATGAAACAAAATTAATTTGTCTTGGAGTATTGAAAGAACAAATGCATCACAGGCTTTTTTTTTGACGGTAGTCTCAGTTTGAGATTGCAGGTGAACTTAAAGAACTTTTTAGCCATTGGATCAGCTGCTCTTTCATTTAGAATGGGAAAAAAACACCTTGTTTGGGAGACTTTCAGATGGTGAAGTTTCCTCCTGTGGTACTCTAGTGAAGTCGTGCATTATATCCCACCTGATTGGAGCCACAATACAGCTCGAAGGCAGAATAGTTTCATTTGAGATTCCAATTCCCATGAATTCTAGAAAGGGCATCTGCTTTCACATCCTTAGATCCTGGTCTCTAGGTCAATGAAAACTTGAAGCACATGAAGACCATCTTGCTTGACAAGAACTAGGCCTCTTGGCAATGAGGAAATAATGACTGGGAACACTGATGAACTTATCATTTAGGATGTTGAATGTACCGCTGGCTACTTCATTCCACTTAAGCTTATTTAGATTTTCCTCTGAGCAGAAATGTGAGGGGAGCAGCCATTGAACCAAACCCCCCTAATGAGTCCTCTATAAAAGTTATCAGATCTTAGGAAACACTGCAGCCCTTTGAAGTTGCAAGGTTGAGGCCATGACAAGCTCCTTCAATTCATTTTTGACCACCTTGACCCCTTGCACATTTATGATGTATCCCAGGAAGAAAATTGAGATGATGAATTTCACACTTTTCCAAATTGGCATACATTGCCTAAGAGCTTTCTGAGAACTTGACAGACATGCTCCACATGCTAGACTTCTGAAGAAGAGTTGATATCATCAATGTACACAATGAAAAAATGGTTAAGAAAGATAGAGGGAGCATTAGCCAGACCATAGGGCATTACTAAAAATTCATAGTTACTGGAGACGGTGACAAGGGCAGTCTTTAGACTTCAGACTTGCTTAAAACTATGGTGAGATTGAGATAAGGATCAGAGATAGAAATTTCCCTGCTGCTCTTGACATATCCTGACATATCAAACACACTGGTAAAGGAGTAAGGCAAATGCTCCCTTCTCTAAACCAAGGTAAAGGATGTTGGTCTCACTTTACAGCCACTTCAGAAATGACCTTTTTCTCCACAATAGAAACATGAACCTTCTCTCTTCTGATTGATTTTCTCCTCTGCTTCTAGCCTCATGTGTCATGCTTTCCTCCTCACGCTTGCCATATGTGGAGGAGAGTGTGGGAGTGCTTATCGTAGCATCATGAATGGAAGAGATTATCCAATTAGATAGCAGTTGAATTAACTGAGAGACCATGGAATCAGTGCAAAAAAAAATCTATGTGCAAGAGGTGTGTAAATGTACAGACCAAGAAAGGGCAGACACACATATCATACAATAAATGACAAATACAAAACAAAATCCATATACAATACAATAACACAATAAGCTCGGTCACAATGTCTGGTGGTCAGGGTCAGTTCTGCTAGTGGATGGCTTGTTGAGAAGACTGACTGTTGAGATGGCTTGTTGAGAAGACTACAGTTGGGGAAAAAAACTGTTCAGTGGTCATTTTATTCTGGTTCTTATAGAGCAGTGCCGTTACCCTGGGGGAAGTTTCTCAAACAGATAGTTCCCTAGGTGTGTTTGGTCCATGGATGTTTTCTCAGCTCACTTCTTAATGGTTTAGAGATGTTAAGTTTCTGCAGCTTCCATAGGAAAAAAAGTCACTGTTGAGCTTTCCTGATTATGGTTATTGTTTTATACCTGATCATGGTTACAGTTTTCCCTCAGAGGTCTTTACAGATGACGATTTCTAGGAATTTGAATGGCTCCAACATATTTTGCAGTGTTGGAACTGAAATGGCCTTAACTGGAAATATATGTCATGAATCTACATGCAGTAGCCCATGATATTGATGCAGAAAATATAGTCAATATAGTTTGCAAAATGATTTACAAATAAAAAATATAAAAGCTGTGATTGCATGAGTATTCACCCCCACTGTTGTTAAACCCCTAAATTAGTTATAGTGCAGTTGCCATCACAGCTCACTTAATTAGTTGTATGGACTTGACTTGTGCAATTAAAGTGTCATGAAGTATCTCAATATAAATACACATTGGAATGACGGCAATATCCCTGTCTGTGTCCACAGTAGCCTGAGGGGATAGCAGCAGCACAGGAGATTGTCATATCAAGTGATATGGATCTCCTGTTCTTCCTGAGTTTCTGCTCAGATCTTGGCATAACTAGTGGACATCTTACAAAGGATGGAAGCTCAGCACCTGAAACTAAATCCCAGCAAGATCGACCTGCTGTGTATTCTTGGAGATGCATTTGCATTTCAACAGGTCCCATCATCAGACAATGCACACAACCTGCACAACTAACTATCATTCTTGGTCCACACCAGGAGGATTTGGGCATTTATCTCCATGCAGACCATTCAGGTGCTTGTTCAGTTCCTTGTCAACTCAAGATTGGTCTACTGTAATTTACTCCTCGCAGGTTGTCTCTCTCTTCCCATCAGACCCCTGCAAACTGATCCAGAATGCAGCTTCACCGCTTGTTTTTAATGTCCCCAAGTTCTCCCACTCTAACTGACTGCACAGACAAACATACACATGCTAACAATTAAATCATGCTGTTTAATTGTGTGTGTGTGTGTGTGTGTGTGTGTGTGTGTATCTGTCACAGAGAGAGAGAGAGAGAGAGAGAGAGAGTGTGTTTTAATAGTATCTGCACAAACACATATATAGGGTTATACAGTGATCTTTTTTTAAATAGTAAATTATTTAGTTATTAACATTAATGCATTTTAATGTTATGAAATCATGAGATTTTTTTCAGTGTTCAGTATTACATTTTTATTCATTAAGCATTAAGCGTCAATAACACTGAAATGAAGCATCACACTGAGAAAACAATTTGAAGTGAATTAACAATTTATTAAAGTTTATTACATTAATATAGTTTATTAAGTTTATTTGCATTTCTGTCCAGTCAAAGCTGCAGCATTAAAGTTTAATTTCTTTTCCGGGGGTCTTCCCGAACGCACAGGTTAGAGAACTTCGGCGTTGTAACACTGAAACACACAGAGAGATAAACAAACAAATCAGCAGAGTCTTATAACAGATCATTCAGGGATGGGAATGGAATGGGTTAAATATTAATTTATGATATTATTGCATAAAAAAAACTGTAATGCATGTGTTTAATGTGTAAAGGCAGATACTCACATGAAGCCTTGCTGTGGACAGTGTGAACTGAGTTTTTTCACCTCCAGGACACTTTGAGGAGGAATTTTGCCATGGAAGAATTTGTAACAGCACTGGTTAATATCAAAGACTTGTGCTGAGTAAGAGAGACAGACGAGCTCTTTCAGGTTACACTGTAATTACTGCATAAATGTGCATTAACACAATGGCTTTGTTAAAAAGCAAACATGAAGAAGAAACTATAAGAAATAATAAGTACACATCATACATTTTATCTATTGTATTCTTGAAGTGATTCATCCTTCAGTTCTTTCACTTGGGAGACACTTATATGTTAGAAAGATTGTAATCATGCTACTAATAATAAAATAATGTTTTTTTTAAGTGTTTAATCTTATTTGTTATTATAATTACTTTATGAATATTATTTATATTACTTTAGGTTAATACTACTAATTATCATTATATTTATTTGTATTTATTTATTCATATTTGTACTTTGTAATTAATGTTACTTCTTAAATATTCTTATTAATATAAATATGAAATTATTTGTGATTGATTATCCATAAAAGAAAACAATTATTAAATATTTAGGGGAGGTCTAGCCTCAGACTGTACATCTACAAGAAGAAAAAGTAGGTGTGACTCAAAAGTGGTAATGTTAAAATAAAAGTCAAAGTAGTGTTAAATACTCAATAAAAAAAAAGGTATGTAGTACAAAAAAAGGTATGTAGTAAACTCACGCATAGCATTTGAGGAGAGTGCCATGGTAATGAAGAAGCCCAAGAAAAAAATCACACAGCTCGTCTTCATGTTCCCAGCAGGTGTGTGAAGATCTGCTCTCTTAACTCTCTATGATCTAATTAGCTGTGATCACACTTTATTGGCTCATTATATACAAGAGTTTATCTAAAGACAGATCACCCCTGCCCACCCCGCCACCGACTCTACATTTACACATATCTACACAACTCACCACTTCCTCCCTTCAGTGTCTATCCACCAAAAATCTGCTGAAGACCCATAATTAAGACTTTTCTGAGAAATCTGCAACTGATCCATCCAACATTGCATGGTTCAGACATAGCATGAGATTCCATATGTTTAGGTTTTAATAACATCACAAAAATGATGCAGACGGCAAGACACGATATAAAATATTAAATATTAAAGGTTTCATAATGTGACAATGTCCATGAACAGTTTATATAGTGCAGGACCAGGAAGTAATAAGGAAGTTAGAAGGCATAGGTCACACTAGAACACTGGTGAGCATGACCTCAGGGAAAATGGCCTGAATCCTCAGTACAGTATCTCCATATCCCACCGTTGGGCTGCTCCTGAAGCCCCCTTCACACCAGGGTCTGCCCCTAAGTCTGGGAGCAGGTTGGTTCTGATGCTCATGCTGGAATTCTAAAATTAATGAGATACCTAGAATGTCTTTAGCTGAGACCCAGGAACATTCCTCTCGATCATAACCCTCCCAGTTCACCAGATAAAACATACCCTTGCCTTGGTGTTTCAAATTGAGCAGACTTCATACGGGGTATACTGGTTCAAGAGATAGCATCATGGACTGTTTTGATGGTGCTCTCAGTTTGAGATTTGGGTCAAGAAACAATCTGTCCAAGCTGAAATGGTGGGTGTGGGCAATATATTTTGTTTGTTTTTAATCTTCTGTCTTCTGGTTGCTCTTTGGAGTCTAACATGAGGCATTCCTCAGGTCTTAACAAGGACCTGTATTGCAGATGCTCCACATAATCTAAGACTAATAAGAAAAACACAGCCAATCAAATTTACTGTACCAAGACCACTAAAAGGACCTTTTTTGCTCCCTGACTTTTGAATTAAAATCTTGGGTGTTGGTCTACCCTCTTAATTTTCAGTGTCAGTGTTTGAAACTTTTTTTTTTTAAACTTTCAAAAATTTGAGATGTCAGTGATGCTACTTCCCAATTCAATGATTGGCAATTAGTTAGAAGGTTCCTGTAGCGACTCGCTACAGTGGCAGGCAGAACACAGACACAAACAGAAATTGGGGCTGGTGGTTACGGAGCCTTTCACTTTCTTAGGTGAAAGGGGAGTGGCAGACGAGAGTGCAGAGGTGGTATGGGACACCGTCCCGAGGTGCAGAGGGCAATGAGGGATGTGTCAAGGTAGAGTGTGGTGGTGGAGGACTGGAATTCTTCCAAGTGTACTGAGGGTGAAGGGTCTCAGCCATGGCATGCAGCAGAGGGAGAGCTACTTGCCTTCCTGCTCCATATATGACCCTGCGCTCTCCCCAGCTTCCTAACAAGCTGGGATATGCGAAGAAAAGAATGTCACTGTGCTGTAATGTGTATGTGACAAACATCGGGTTCTTCTTCTGATGCATCTGTATACACGCTGAAGGGTTCTGGGTTCCTTAGCACCAGCGAGCTAGGTAGGCTGCGAACTGGTGGTGTGGTCATAGGATGACGTCCATGAGTCGCTGGAACCTTGCAGGCACTCCGTGGAGCCAGAAGGGGAGAACTCAGTACTGCCGTTGGCCACTGGAGGTGCTGAACGCAGTCTTGGGAAACAGGCTCTCCCAAGATGCACCACCAGGTCATCCACCTGGAGGAGGGGGTAGCTGTCAAACTCCAACACCTGAATTAGGGTGAGGTCTTCAACCTTTTGAGGTATGCCCTGGCACTTCTGGGGAGTCATCAACAAAGACTAACAAGGCAGTATCAGGTTCAATCCACTTTTTTTATTAGACTGATGTGATATAGTTGAGTGTCTTTTTTCTTACCTGGCTGTTGCAGGCGGTACTTCACTGGGCCCAAGGCTTATGTACAGGCCCTGCCAGTGTGCCAGGAACTGGGCAGCAGGAGGAGCACTCGGTCCCCCAGCTGGAACTTGTGGGGTCGCGCTGGTCAGTTGTAGATCCATTTCTGTTCCTCTTGTGCTTCCTTCATGTGCTGCTTCACAATAGGAACTACCCAGTCAGTCTAATCCTGTATACTTTTAACATATTCGACTATGGAGCACTATGGGGATGGCTGCTCCTCCCAGGCTTCCTTGGCCACATCTTGTAGTCCACTGGGTCTCCTCCCAAAGAGAGCTCAAATGGGGTGAAGGCTGTGGATGCCTATGGGGTTTTGTGGACTGCAAAAAGGACGAATGGCAGAAGGAGGCCCCATTTTCTCCCTTCCGCATCTACCACCCGCCACAGCATTCTCTTCAGCATTTGGTTGAACCTTTCTGTTTGTGGGTGTGATTTGCTTAACCTGCAACAGCCGACAGAGATCAGACAGCATCTTGAAAAAAAAGGTGTACCTTGGTCAGTTAAGAGGTCCTTGGGGATCCCTACTCAGCTGAAGAGGAGGACGAGTTCCCTGGTGATGTTACGAGAGGTGGCTTTCCGGAGTGGGACTGCCTCAGGATACCTGGTGGCATAGTCAACATTCACTAGTATGTACTCCTGTTCCCAGGCAGATTTTGGGAGTGAACCTACAAGGTCCATGCCCACCCTTTTGAAGGACACGCCAATGATAGGAAGCAAAATGATCGGGACTTCTTGGGGGAGGTGCACTGGCACTGAGGGCACCGCTGGCAGAAGTTCCACACTTCTGCCTCAATGCCTGGCCAGTGGAAGTGGTCCCTTAGTTTTGACATTTTTAGAAAACTTTGCTGTTTCTGCTATTTTAGAGACTTTGTGCCATTTCTGTTTGTGTCATCGGGAGAGATATTGTGCCATTTCGAGTGATTTTTATCCTCATGGGTTAGGTTAAATCTTTTTACCAGAGGCCAGAAAATGTTTTGGAGGTTCCCATGTTCAGCATTGAATTTATTTGTGATGTCACACTCCACAGTAGTGGTTAATGGCTCATATGAAAGTAGACACTCAGGGCTCTAAGAATTTGCTGTTATTCACAGGTATTTTTTAATCTATCCTACTAGGTTTAAGTGTTATAATTTTATTGTGGCAGTTGTATATAGTGTTCTACTACCAAAAAAGCTTTAGTTGTGCTGTCTGTTTTATGCCTGTAAGAATGTTACTGTGGAGAGGTGTGAATTGTTTGCCCAGCAGGGGGCTCACACCCCTCCCCTTTCCCATCGCCCTGCTCACCAGCAGCTAAACACAGTCACAAATCACAATAGTCTACACACAGGAAAACAACAGTGTCCAATTAACAGTCTTATAACAGACCTGCAGTGATACAGAATTAGCCACTGGCCAGTGGAATTAATTACCAACTTCTGATCCAAAAATAAATAAATAAATAAAAGAGTCCAATTTTGGTTACTGAGGTTAAGCTTAGTGTTTGGTTTAGATATAGCATAGTATTAAGCAGCTGCATTAATAATTCTGCCAATGTAAGGTCCCCACAAGGATAGTAAGACAAACGTGTGTGTGTGTGTGTGTGTGTGTGTGTGTGCGACACTCTTGCTGGATGTTGGTTAATAATTCTAGCAGCACATTCAAACAATTACACACATAAGATCATGAATGCACACCCACTAAACCTCAGAGGGCTGAGATTTAGTACCTGTGCGTGCGTGTGTTTGTGTGTGGGTGTGTGCACGAGACTTGGTGGGTGCTGGTGAATAATTCTAGCAGCACAGTCAAACAATTACACACATAAAATCACACTGTCAGACGGCTGAGGTTTAGTGGCTGTGCGTACATGTGTGCATGAATGTGTGTGTTTCTCACTAGTATCTGCACAAACACACATATGGGGCTACAGTGGTATTTAAAGTAGTAAATGAATTAGTTATTAATGCAGTTTACCATTATAAAAGCATGAGATTTATTCAGTGTTCATTATTTAACTATTTATTTATTTATTAAGTATCAATAACATTGAAATGAAGCTTCAGATGCAAGAAATTATGATGTGAATTAACAGTTAAAGTTGATTAGATTTGCATTTCTGTCTCGTCAAAGCTGCAGCATTAACATTTAGGGTTTCTTTCCAGGGTGTTTGTGAACGCACAGCCTAGGGTGCTTAGGGGTCGCAACACTGAAACACACACAGATACATACACACAATAACAGCGTCTTACAACAGATCGTGCGGGAGTGAAATAAAAATCTTAATTTAATAGTTTAATATTAATTGAATGTCCATTTTTATTTGTTATTATCCCATAATCAATTAGTAACACATGTGTTTAATGTCTAAAAGCAGATACTCACATGAAGCCCTGCAGTCTACATTCTGTGTTTATCTCTGACACCCTCAGGACGTCTTTAGGAGGAATTTTGCCAGTGAAGAATCGATAACAGCATAAGACAGGATCAACAGCTTGCGCTGAACAAGAGAGACAGATGAGCTAGTTCAGGTTACACTGTAATTACTGCATAAATATAATAGAATACTATGGTTTCATTAAAATGCAAACATTAACTAGAGTCAGTTTAAAAGAGTCATTAAAAGAGTCCGAATTATTTATTTTAGAAAAATTATGATCCTGCTATGACTAATATGAGTAATATAATAACATTTATCAAAAAGTATTCAGCTTTATTAGGTATTATTAGGTAAGATCATTTGCAGCTGAGAACCATACCTACAGAACCATATGTAGTAATAATTGTTTGATTTTGAGTTGTCTATTGAGTTGTCTAAAAATAAGCAATGTCTATTTTTAAATGCCCTATACTAATATCAAGTTGAATTAAACTCAGTTAGCACACTGTGCATGAAAAAAGAGGATCTTCAATCTCAGACTGTACATCTACAAAAAAGAACCAAAAAAAAAAAGTGCAGTTGTATCTAAAATGTGCAGTACTGAGTGTTAAATACTCACTATATTGTAGCACTTAATATACAGTATAAGCTGTTGTACAGCCACAACATAATTGTACAAAAAAGGTGTGTAGTAAACTCACGCCTAGCATCTGAGGAGAGCATCATGATCAAAATGAAGCCCAGGGAAAAAAATATACAACTTGTCTTCATGCTATTAGCAGATGTGTGAAGCTCTGCTCCCTTTTGTTTCAAATTTGCCATACCCAGGTTTATCTGGGTCATTATATACAAATGTTTATCTAAAGATTGATTTTTCCCCACCCCTCGCATATTCTCATATTTCTACACACCTCGTCAACTCACCACTTCCTGCTGAATATATATAATCAAGTCTTATCTAGAAGATTTTATCTGATTCATACAACACTGCATGATTCAGAGACGGGATGAGGATCCGTGTGTTAAGGTTTTAATTACAAACACAGAGCTGAGCTTTTGTGAGTAGAACGCGCAGGGATATAGTTGTGGGAAGTTGAAGCATCAACCTCCACCACTGATGGTAAAGACGGATCTGGATGACATAGAAGCACTGGGAGCACTGGCAAACTTGACCATCGGGATGTTGAAATCACTGATGGTGGTTTTGTTCCACTTAAGGTTCTCGGGTTTTCTCTGAGCAGAGACGTTAAGGGAGCAGCCAAGAAACTAAACCCTCCAATGAATCCTCTGTAGAAGTTCACAAATCCTAGGAAGCATTGAAGCTCCTTGATTCTGCAGAGTTGAGGCCATGATAAGACTGCTTCAATTCATCCATCTTGACCCTTGAGCATCTGTGATGTATCCCAGGAAGGAAACTGAGAGCTGATTAAAGTCATACATTTCCAACTTGACATGCAGATAGCTATCTAGGCGCTTTCTTGACAGACATGATTCACATATTCATCTTCTGATGAGATAGCTCTTACCTTACCACTATTAACAGACGTCGGTATAGGGCTTGGAAGGTCACGGGGTTCTTTCAGGGAACTAGAGGAATCACCTAAAACAAGGCATGAGATGATGATTTCTCCGTACAGACATTTCAGAAATGTCATTTTTCTCGACAATAGAAACATTGGCCTCTTCTCCTTTCTCCTCTGCCAATAGTTTTGCATGTCCCACTCCCATGCTTTCCTCTTCAAGCTTGTCATATGAGGAAAGAGAGAGTTTCATTCCCTCAACTCTCCGCTGCTAATATGTCAATGCATAATTGACGGTGGGTGGCTCTTCCAAGATGGCAGCAGCAGCTGCTTACCTAGCTCTCGCCAAACAGTGTTATCTTTTTTTTTTTTATCTTATCTCAGTATTTTATCTTGAAATGCATATGCATACATCTCATATGACCTAGAGTCCCTACTGGACATTGGAAAATGATAGAAAGACTTTTCATTCAGCCTACAAGATCTAGAATTCATCATCTCGTCCATTGCTTTCCCTAGAGATGTGAATGTGGCCTCCAAATCCATGGCTTTTCCTCAGACCAGGCTCGGCACAAGATTAGAAGAGGTGCCAGTGTGAACATAAACACAAGCAGGCTGAGACTGTGGGCCTCTGCTAGACTAATGAAGCAAACATACAATCTCCCGAAAATAAAATGGATGAACTGAGACTCTGACTCTCAACATCACATGAAATGAGAAGCTTTTTATCTTCACTGAAATCTGGCTTCACAACGACATATCGGACTCAGCGGTCCACTTAGAAGGATTTACCACGTTTCATTTCAAAACAAAAGGAGGGAGCACGTGCATGTTTATCAGCAACACACGATGCACAAACTAAGCAACTATTGCTAGCCACTGGTCACCTGAACTGGTTTTCCTAATGGTAAGATGCCCCCATTTTTATCTCCCTAGAGAATTCACTAGCATCACACTTGTAATTGTGTATGTACCATTACAGAGAGAAATTAGTTTTAAGTAGTGCTAAAAACATTAGCTGCCGTCGATAACAAACAGCAAGCAAAGCTCCCAGAAGCAGCGATCATACCAAGTCAAAGTCCTTGTCTGTGTGTGAGCACACTTGGCAATAAAAGCTCCTTCTGATTCTGATTCTTCTTCTACTTGGTTTCCATTTGGCACAGCCACTTTAATCTGAAATGATATATCTGTCCTGCACTTTACATACCTGCACACTGTGAATGGAAATCAGATTCCAGAAGGCCCTGAATAGACCTGCACACTGCCCTAAAACTGCAGTTTCTGTTTGTTCTGTCTGTATTGTGTTTTTCCCCTCCCTTCTGTGCACCGTGTTCAGTGTCTTGTCAAATGATGCTGCTCACCTAATGTTCTCTGTCCTGTATTATTTGCACTAACACATTTTATATGTATACACCTGAGACTAGCTCAACTACATTTGTACACATAATGTACACCATTGTATATGTATGATAACAATAAAGTTGAGTTGAATTGAATTAAATAATCAACTGCTGATTGTCTCCCTTGCTTTCAAGAGAGAAGTTGTTATCCCACGTCTTTCCTGGTAACAGGATGATTGAAAACTTCTCTGAATTTTAAAGGAGTATCGGACATTTGTAACACTAACTGTGTGTGTGGTAAACAGTGGTTGCCCAGTCGCATACATTTCCTGTAAGTAGACAGATTATTAGTGTGATTCTGTCAGTTTGAGAAAAGGAGAGAACACTGCATCGGACATCCTTTGCATTTACCCGAAGAGCCATTGTATTTCTCGGGTTGTGCTACACAAGGCTTATAAGTGCATAATTCCCACTTAATTGGTTAGCGCTTTATCCGTGGATGTGCCTTCCAGGGTGGAAGTGACGTTACACCGGCAGACTTGAATCAATTCCTCCATGGTGGAGCTGCTGAGCATATGCTTCCAACAGTTCACTGTTGGCTGTGGTAAGTCAACGATATTCACAGCTTCCGCACTTCCACTGGGTCCACATGCAGAGGCAAAGTCTTCTGTAACATGGAAGAAAAGGGATGAAGATCCATGTGCGGATGTTTTATTAAAACCGGTGAGCGCAACCTCTGCTGGCAGGGAAAGGGAAATGCTCCGAGTCCTCATTGCAACCATCATTTAAACACTGCCCTACTTATTGCCAGACCCTTATCTTTGAAATGAATCGCATTAATCTAGTGCAAGTTATCTTTCACAGGTGTTCCCTCATCTGTAACACACGAAAAGGTGTGTGTTAAGAGAGCAAAAGTTCTTTCTGATTGTGATATAAATACAGTACGTACTGTATGTGTTTGTTGAACTCTGTCTTGAACTCTTGTTAGAGCTGTTTCCTTCATTGATTGAGGAATATACCATTTAACACCTTATAAATTCAAACATTCCAATAAAATTACCTACAGCATGTCAACAGGGATTGCAAACGTTTGAGCTTGCTGAGAAAAAATAACTGCAGAAATCAGTTTCTGTAATATTCACAGTATAGAGTATCATACAGTAATATATTTTTGATGGTTTCCACCTTCAACCATTTGGCACTTCCTTAGAATTAGGAGACTATTAGACACAGTGTAGTTACAAACTAGTTGTGTTCTTCCTGGGATCCGACTAAAGTCATAAAATGATGTCAGGGCCTGTGAGATCCGCCATGACATGTGAAATTCATAAATTCGGTGAGCTGTGCCGTAAGTAGAGTTTGAGAAAATATTTCCCGAAAGCAATTCCTTTAAGCCCTAGTTATTATCTACTTAAATGTCTGTGGTAACAAGTCTCTTTATTCCTCACAAAGGTGAACAAAGATGAATTATATTAAAGTTATTTCATCAGTACCTTCAACAAAACTGAAACTTAAATGACTAAACCAAATGATGTCTCATGGCAAAATCACCTTCTCATAGCATGCACTGTTTAACCACATCAAATGACATCATAAGAAATGAGTCAAACATTAGTCAGCTCTTTATGATTTTGCTCCACAAATGTTGATTTGCACTGTCGCTAATGCTACACAAAAAAAAAAAAAAAAGATGTTGTTTCATGTTTCTCTTTGCTCTCAACCAAACCCTTCTGCTGTCATCAGTCCAAGAAAAAATTGTGTGGGAACACGACTGCTTTTTGAGTCCGCATTAGTGACGGCTTGACCAACAGGTCGAAGGAAGACAGAAAAAATGAGAAATTTGAGCAAAATGAGAAAGCACATTCTGGAGCTTTCTGCATGTGTGACTTAACCTCTGCTACTGTGGATGGTTCAACAGGGAGATCCTAAAGATTTATTCCCTTGCTTTAGTGGATAATCCCACCCGGATACTGTAGATTTGTACTTCACAGAACTGCCGCTGTAATCAAAAAGACTGTCCTGTGCTCAACCCAGGACTCTTGTCCACAATCTGCTCATGCTGAACATCCTTTCAACACACTCAGTACTGTTTGTCTTTACTCTTCTACACGTGTGTATGAGTAATGAGTTATACTCACACTATCCGGTGCCCGGAAGAGCACGGGTTCACTTTCAGAGCTGCTTTGTGACAATGTCAATTGTTGAAAGCACTATTGTTAAAATACTGAATGAATTGACGCCCTATAGAATGAGCTGTAACTTGACTGCTAGATGACTTTGATTTAGCAAATCATGCATTTTGCGTACAGCCAATCATTCGTCTGTATTCAGAAATCAGGCCAATGAACTTGGACTGTTTTTTGAACAGCGCTTCAAATCTCTAAAACTGTTTAGCTCTAGCTTTAGCTGTTTAGCTTGGATTGTATTCTGCCCCGCTTGTACGTTTCCTTGTATGAGAGTATTTTATTAAAATTATTAAATGTAATTCAATCCCATACCGGCTTTTGAAATGAGTGCAAATTAAATGTAGACTAAGTGTGCATTAGCGAGACCTCTGTGGTTTCCTTTCCCGCTTATCTTCTATGCTGCAGCACTGACAGGCTTAGCAAAACGGTTATTATCAATATGTCACAGATTGTATCAGTCCATCTTCACACTGCAACATAACATGTTTACTTATTTACTTGCTTTTCTCTGCACCAAACCCACTTCCCTTGCATGATTAAAAGTGTCCACGTCACTTTTCTTGAGAACAAAAAGAAATGTCAAGTCACGTTAAAGGCATAAGAAAACGTCTTTTTTTTTTTTTTTTGAGAATTGATCAGTAAAAAGAAATTAGGTCGTAATTAGCATGCCACCTAATCATGTAACACTTTTTCCCCAAAAGGCACATTTTATTCAGCCCTTCAAGTTTTACTCTTACTCTTTAACCTAATTTTATTCCATATCTCTTGGAGGATCTATAAGTATGCAAATGACAGCTTCCTGGAAGTTTATTTTACTCCTGAAACAGTCTTGCTAGATTTAAAGGGTCATACTGAGCAACCAGCACACGACAGAAAGAAACACACGAAAAGCAAAAGGTAAAAAAGAGGCCTACGGGTCGCCGACTATGTAAATGTGCGCATTATACTAGATTAATATGTCATGTAGGTATCACTGCAAGCATTTCAATATTCACAAACCTATTTTCATTGATACCACCTTCCTGTAGAATTCTGGATTCTGATTGGTCAGAAGGTGTTGATTCATTTTCTATTTAATACGTGATCATTTCCATAGTATCAGCGTACACAGGGACTCGTACAGGCCTTTATCTTACCAGAGGAAACCTGAGTGCAAACATCAGTGTTTTTCTATCAAGGCAGACGTCACGACCTTAAAGTTTTGTCATCAGTGAAAAAAATGAAACATTGGATCCAACTTTCATCTAAGGTTTAATTTTTTCGTTTCACTTTGATCCAAAATGTCTTTTTTTTCCCCCATTGTGGATAAAGATAGAATTCCAATCATAAAAGTACAATTCTTTGCGAATTAATTCAATTCAATTCAATTCAATTTTATTTGTATAGCGCTTTTAACAGTGGACATTGTCTCAAAGCAGCTTTACAGAACATAAGAAACAGAAAAACATGCAAACAGTCCTAGATGTTGGACAAAATTATCCCCAGTGAGCGAGTCTGAGGCGACTGAGGCGACTGTGGCGAGGAAAAACTCCCCTTAGATGATATGAGGAAGAAACCTTGAGAGGAACCAGACTCAAAAGGGAACCCGTCCTCATCTGGGTGACACTGGAGAGTGTGACAGAACAATGTCCTTTCTGCATTTATGTATAGTCATGTATTACATTCTGACCTCAATTTTTTTTCCCCCATTAAATTTCACAGAGTAGGATTATCTGATAGTCCGATTTAGCAGACAGTGAGATTGTGTCCAGCCCAGTTTTGGTTTTTACCCCAAGCGAGACTCTTTAAACGTTCTTTAGGATACACTGGATAATTAAGGGTTCTTACTTCCCGCTTCACTGAACTCGCTTTGAGAACCACTTTGTATCTTCGTATAGTTAAGCGTTCCTTAGTAGTTTTCTAAAAGCGTTCCCGTTTCCTGTTTTGTTCCCGTTACGGACTCTTTCTTTTAGGACCTTCCCCAGGGGGGACAACTGAAGAAAGCTTACGGGTTCGACATTTTCTAAGCATTTTCAAAGTACAAACTACCCCAACACTATTCTCAGAGAAAGGGTCCTGAACTGTACCTTTCCTGTCACTTATCTTTTGTACATTTACTATTTAATGTACATGAATGGAGTTTTAGTGTAAAGAATTAAAGGTTCACTACAAGCAATTTTCTAGGAATAAGATAAATACTAAAGCACCATAAGATGCACCAAAGATGAGCAGCACTCCAGTGACAAGGAATATTACAATTTAGTACGCTTTTTTTTTCAGTGTACACTAGAATGCTAAACAATAAAAAAAAAAAAAATACACAGAAATCTATAATGATTGGCTAAAGTGTGAGTTTGAGTGATTATTGGTTAAATATCTGTATAATTATTTGAAGATTTAGTCATGTTTCATTCACATTTTAACCATTTATTAATTGATAAAGTTCGGAAACTTTGTTAACGATCAAAAGGAAGGCGGGATTATATCCGACACTCGTACGGCGTTTAATTCTGGGACTGGGCCGTGCATCATTTTAGCTTAACACGATGTGTCATTAACTGAAACTTGCAGTCAGTGTGATGGTGACTGGCTTTGATGACCTGCTACTTGAGAATATCTAAATGTCAAAGCAAGGATTTTGTAAAAAAAAAAAAAAAAAAAAAGAGGTGTTCAACCGACAGCGTTTGACATTGCCTAATGCGGACTGTAGGTTTCAGCAGGCGTGTAGGAGTGACCGCTTGATTTTATCATCAAACACTCCTTTAATCACAGGAAACCTGAATGAATGAGCAATCTGAATTTACTGTCATGTACTTTATGACTGTGGCTTTGAAGAGCAGACTGAGGACGCTCGGAGGTCTGGGAAACACTCTTATTTACCAGTAAATGAGTTATTTACGTTGTTATTCCTCTTATTACAGAACTATAATTCTGAGCCTAAATGAATTGAAATGTTTGGTATTAAAATGATACCAGTGGCATGTTCCTTACAGGAATTTCCTAAAGCTCAATCATTATTAAATCTAAATTGCCAAACCTTAAGTCGGCAAAAATGTGACCCGACGTGTATCAAGTCTACATTTTAACACAGTTTGTACCACAGCGCAGTTGAGTTCTCCATTCTGTAAAGAGACGCTTATGTAACATTTATGGAAGGAGTCTCCAGTGTCAGCGCTTTGTAAGAGCCGGGGGTAAAGCTGTAACTTTATGTTTTCTGACATCTTCAGGACAGAGGAGTTTACGCGACAAGTGCCTCAGATCTGCCATAATGTTCAATGTAGTTATAAACAGAGTCAAAACATGATCCGATTTTTCTTATTCCTGACTCAGCTTGGTAGGTGTAAAGCTCAGGATTGTACATAATTTAGCTAATGTGCTTAATATTCCAATAGATTCGTGATACGTTTAAAGTGAATGTGCTGCAGTCACAAGCCTTCTTCACAGTGAACAGCGTCGCTGTGTCTCGACAACGATGTTGAGACTGAAGTGATGAACCAGATGGAAAAGGAAACGTGCCTTCAAGAGCTCGTGTACAAGGCAGATAAGATGATAATCTGATAATCTGATAACTGTGGGGAAGGGGTCGCTTCTGAAAAAAAACTTCCACAAAATTTCCACACACAGCTACTGTTCACCACACTGGGCGTTAAATGAGTAAATAACGCAGAGACCGCAGTAATCCGTTTAACGCTTGTGATTTTACAAAGTGAATTCGGTTATGCTCAAGAGGGTGACGTATTATATAAGGCAAGGTTATTTCTCCAGGACATTTCATATACAAAGTATTTTACATGACTAAAATCTAAATAAAGGCATAAAATAGATATAATAATAATTAAAAACAAGTGTCTGGACTCTAAGCTTAGACATTTTGCCATTCTTGCCATTTTTTTGTCATAAGTTATTTGCTTATTAGTTTAGCAGTTAGGTTTGCAAAAAAAAAAAAAAAGAAGATTAACAGCATTTCAGCACACACTAATGCACTGTAAAATTACTCTAAAGCTGAATGTTGAGCTGTAAAAATAATCATAAAATATTTAATAATCATCAACAAAAAAGTGGGGGGTTTGGTGGGGGGTGGGGTTTATATTCAGCACTCAAAGCCATCTTCTCATCCTCACGTGCGTGTGTTGCCGGTGTGACGATCAGAGTTTCATCTTTTACCTAAAACATGAATATAGCGTGGGTTTCAATACAGTGTACCTTAAGGACCACAGATACACCTTGAAGGAACATCACATGCACCTTCCTGGGCGTCCGCGTGAAGGTGCCACGGCAGAAACAAGCAGTTTGTTGCTTTATTTCTGTGAGTTCACGACCCTGTTTCGACCCGTTCATTCGAGAAAACCTTTGCTCCTACTATTATCTGCCGGTGTGGTATTTTTTCCTCATCTAATCACATTTGATCTTCTTTCATGTGCCTTTTTAAAAAAAATGACTCAAATGAAATAAAGCATGAGTTGCGTATGTGAGTTGCACACCATAATCCTGTACGCTACTTCAAAGCTCAACATCAAAACCATTATTGCAAAATGTGCTGCAAAAATGCAGCAATTAATGGATTGTTCCTGTTTTTAATGGTTTTGCAGTGATGTTTTAATTGTTTAAATGTTATATGATGTGTTCTGTGTCTGAAAGCTCTTTGTGGTAACTATTGTGGTGTCTTCTGCACTTGTTTGTAGAGGAGATTTTATCTCAAAGCGACTGGCCTAGTTACAGTAAAGGTTACATAATAATTAAAAAAAAAAACTATTAAAACGAATGAAATGCATTTGATCGTTTGTATAAATTTACTTTTACAGCATTTGGCAGGTGGATTTATCCCGAGTAACTTACAGAAGTGTTTTGTAGTCACTTCTTCTTCTTCTTCTTTCGGCTTTTCCCTTCAGGGGTCGCCACAGCGAATCATCACTCTCCACCTCTCCCTAT
>JAKKZJ010000007.1:26854938-26866577 GCA_033441845.1 Pangasius mekongensis
AGATTTTTACTTTTCGAGTAATCACAATGAGGTCATTTAAGACCGTTCGACTGGCAGTGTGTGTTACAAGTTTGTTCGGGATTTTTTGGTGGTTTTATTTCGGCAAACCACAGAAAGCGTGCCTTACTGTAGCTCTACAGAAATATTACGGAATTTCAGTCGGGACCCTTATAGCGCCTGGAAAAATGTTATGCACGTGTGAGTCTAACTTAACAACAAAAAGAAATAAATAAATAAAAGAAAAGTGAGGTATAACTGGCACACTGTAAGGTTTAGGCTTTGAGAAACTAGATAATGACTCCTCAATCCTTTCAATGAATTCCGAACATTTTAAAAGACGCTAGCTAAGTTCCTTGATTTTCCTTGCGTTCCTGATGTTACTCCCAACACTGCCCGAGGGAAAAACCCATCTTTCCGAGATCGCTTTATCTCCTAATGCCTCTTCAGCGCTGACGAAGGTTTATTCCCAGTCTCCGTAGCCGTCCCCCGCTATAACGTTCCTCTTCATACAGAAGAGAAATGATACAGTGACCTTCTCATTTCTCATCCAGTTTGACTAACTGACCCTGCACTTGATGTTTACTGCCCGGGAAAACTCAGTTTAAACCTTAAACTGCACACTTCCTTTCATCATTTACTGTTAACAAGCGAGATTGTTTCCCCTCTGACCAATTAGCTCATTTAGATGATATCTGTTCTAAAGATGATCACTTTGTACGTGTGTGTGTGAGTAAATAGCTGAGTCTATAATGTAGTGGATTCACATGCAGGATGAAGACGAACTACCGGAAACACTAAAATACCGTATACAAGACATTCTGTAGTGCTGCGACTTGCTGCCTGATTTATTTATTTTTTTTTTTTTATGATTTCTAAGTGCATAACTCTTTTACAAAACTGCACTGTAGCTCTCTGTCAATATTGGGACAATACAGATGTTGCTTTTCTCCAAAAAGACAGTGCTTCGTATACTTATTGTATATTTGTGCTTAAGATATTTTTACAATAATCGTGTTAATATATATATTTTTTGTTTTGTTTTTTTTTTAACTTTCTGTAGTAAACATTTGTAAGGCATTAAGCGCCATCGGGGTGCGTGACGTTGAGCTACAGATGTGTCAGGAACAGCAAAGAAAGTTAAATAAAAGTTACAATGACATTGCATTGCACATAGCCACGCCTGTTTCTCTAGACTGATAGAATTTATAATCTAGAGCAACTTATTATCCGGAAAATACGGTAACAGCATTCCAGCCTGTCCCTTTGTTACTGATTTACTCGTATTTCATGGTGCTTTCGGTACTTTTTCTCCTACCTGCATGTGTTATACAAATAATAAATGCCGTATGTCTATAGTTTATAAGCTTCATCTGTACGTTTATAGTTACATGATGTCATTTTAACACTTGTGAACATCGAAGCGCTGCGCACAGTTACTGGTTCAGACTTTATTCCGTATGCAGCAGAGTTTGGACAGCCACAGTGCCTTTAGCATCAGGCTCCCACACTGTTTCGTTGCCCCACTGCCAGAAATCTGTCCTTCATTCCTTGTGAAGATTGAAGGCAGATCAGTGAGAGTAAAGTGCTGTTTTTTTTTTGTTTGTTTGTTTGTTTGTTTGTTTTTATTATACTTATAAGGGCCACTAGAGGGCACTGGCGCTCCAGGAGAGCAATGCAGGTCCCGTATATTCAGATTCCAGCTGCGATCTTCTGCTTTTACACACCGAACTGACGAGTTAAATCAGAGGTCTTGGAGCATGGAAATCACCAAAATGTGCCAGAACTATAGGCGCCCTGCCCTCTCCACATCCTCTCTCTCTCTCACACACGCACTGGAGTTTAGTGATAGATCCGAAGAAAGCTGACTTTATTACTACGATCATGTGATTTCAGTCTGTAGCCTTAGCGTGCATTAGATAGATTAGATATAAACTGTATTTTAGCCAGGACTGTTTTTTAAGTCTTGGATATTTACAGTTAATGGCGAGGTTAAGCAGGAAATTACCTAACAGTGTTAAAAATCTTTCAACTGACAGTATGTAGGCTCTAAGAACCACAAGTTACTGATTTTATTACTGTCTAAACACTATTAATGCAACAGACACGACATAACCCTTACATTTATATTACATTAGGTCAAATATGAATTATTCTGCATAGAGACCTAAATCTGTGTGTTGTTAAGATTCATTAACCTGCTGCTCTTTTCCCAGTTAGATCGGGATTGTTTCCAGTATTTACACTTACAGAGGGTTTAATATAAACCCTTTTAACTAAACATTTAACGAACATGTCAGCATAGCGTTCAAAAACCATTTAACCAGTCATGTATATCTTTTCTTGACTATGGCTGCTGTCACACTAGTCATTTTCTTTTTACAGAAAAAGTGTCGACAGGGCGTTTTTATTTTTTATTTTTTGTGCTAATATAAAAAAAGCAGCTCAAGCAACATAACAGCGCTAACAATCTAGCCTAGCTTGCGTTCTAGATTAGACTTATTATTCAGTGTAATGCAGATGGGTGTAATTTTGGTGATGAGGAGGTTGTCTGTCTTCTCTGTAGCTTTGGAAGCAGAAAATCAAGAGAATTTAAGCTGCTTGCGCTTCTTGACTGTACGCAGAAGTGACGTCCTCCTCATATTCACTCACTAACAAGTGTTGTTTTGTAAGATCACGTAAAGGTATTAATGGTGTGCCACTTGCAGTAAGCTCACCTCCATAACAGGAGAGATTAAATAAGTTACGTGAGATTCCTCTGGTGTAAACGCACAGACTGGTGACTGACATGCTCCACCTAAATGCCCAACCAAACCCAGTCCAAATATTTCTAAACTGCACTGGAATCTGGATCTACAGGACCAGGTATAAGGAAGAGGAAAGTCACAAAAGCAGGTCAGAGTCTTAAATCCCGTAAATGTGATACACCACAGCTGTTTAAAAAAACTGCCGTGTTTTATTTATATGAGGAAATCAGTGTGAGAATTGTGGGAACTCCGCTGCGTTGGGAGGGAAGTGGGCTACACCACAGCGACAAAGAAGTCACGCTCGGAGTAAAACCCTGATCTCCGATCAGTTTGTTCATGACCAGTCGTGCTGTAGTCAAGGGTGAAGGCTCTGATCCTGCGTCAGCTCTCCCGCTCCGAGTCGCCTTTGTTTCGGTCTGGACGCCATCCTGCTTTGTGGCTGAATAACAGCATTTCTGTATGAACCCTTCCTCTGTGGTGGCCTCCAGCCTGAAAAGGCCAGCTGGTCGTGTGTGTGTGTGTGTGTGTGTGTGTGTGTGTGTGTGTGTGTGTGTGTGTGTAGGGGACCCAATACTCAGTTTCAGCTTCACTAACCAGATTAGAAAGCTGGGGCAACTGAAACCCACCTGTCCTCTAGCAATAGAAAGAGTGTGTCCTGTCTTCTTTTTTTAATTCAAGTTTATCATGGTGTTATTTTGAGGTTTGAGCAGTTGCCAGGTTGAAACACACTGCAATTTTTTTTTTTTTTTGTTAACTTGCACTACAGTTTGTTTGGTTTATAATTGCAAATAAAAAAAAGTGTATAAAAAGTTGACACAATCTGCGAACCCTGTGTAGGGTTCCCTCTTTCTGTTCTTCCTTTTGTGGGTTTTGGGGGCTTTTTGTTTTGTTTTGTTTTGTTTTAAACTGATCTGTCGATGTGGAACAGCCTCAAGTTTTTAAAATTCTTTCGACTGCATTGAGCAGTATCAGACATGCACAAACGTTTGGGTCAAGGTTTTTTTTTGTTTGTTTGTTTTTTCCTTTTTCTTTTTTTCTCTCTTTATATCACGAGTCGTTACAGTTTGCAATGAACTGCCGTTTGTGTTGTTTTATCCAACAGTAGGGATGCACTGATCAGATACACGCCTAAATCCCGGGATATTTTCCAATCACTTCCTATTCCAACTTTTACGTTTTTAATAAATGTAGTGTAACGTGTGAGATGTTCACTGAATGTGAGTGTGTGTGATGCACTGGACAGAGTTTGTCTTAAGTTGCCCATGAAAATTGATGTTTCAGACCTTTTTTTATACAACTCTGCTTAATATACTCATTTTAAGCTTACAGTTTATCATTTCCAGGAAACAGTGACAAATCTTTCATGTTTAGTTCTTCCTGTAGTCTTTTGATCTTGGTTCAAAAGCATGCCTTTAAATTCAGAAACATTTCATGTTAATGTTAATGTTAATGTATAATCCTCGCGGACTGGTTCTGATCATTCGAGCTTTCTCGCTGGCTGTTGCCTCCAGTCACATTACACTTGTGAACATTTTCGGAAGTAACAGTTGAGCATGTTTAAATGTCCCGGAGTTCGATCTGAAGCGTTAGGATCAGCAGGAAATCTGTTAAAAAAAAAAAATAAATAAATAAAAAAAAAAGTCACTCCAAAGAATTTTACTTAAGCACAAGCGCTAAAGATCCCGACTACGTCTGAGCCGACGTTGTTGGAAACATTTCAAAAAGGAGAAAAGGTCGCTCTCGGACATCAGCGTGATAACAAAAGCGGATCAGTGCATCCCTATTTCATTACATATCCACTGGTCATTTTCCGCTTCTCTGTCAGTTCTGCCTGTTTGGAAATAATCACGCACAATGTGTTTTATTCTTATCCGTATGTAACCTAGTCTGTAAGGTTTTGTAGTGTTTAACAGGACTGTACATGTTAAAAGGTCGTGTGTTCTTGCTGTCGGGCGTCCTCTCCGCTCTCGCGTTCCACAGGAATCTAAAGTGGGCGTTTATTCCGGAGGTTTTTCTCGGGGCGTGTGAAGGACCTTTTCCCAGCGTGCTCTGTTGTAGCAGGTGCTGACCGGGCACAATCCAGCTGCACTGGGTCTCTCTGTGAGAGCTTTCTCTACAAATATACACACCCCAGACGTCTACGCTACAAACGCTCATTCATGCGGTCCAAAAAAAAAATGCTGTGTAGTAAAGATTCTTTGATGTAAAGGATGAAATAAAATCTAAACAACTCGAGCCCTGTTACCTTGTCATGTGTTTCCAGCCGAGTCCAGACTGCTGTGAATTAAACAGCGTTAAATAACATGTTGATTATTATTATTATTATTATTATTATTATTATTATTAACTGTGCCTGTGTAGAAAATAGTCATCCTGCCTGAATGAAACACTTCACCTCTATCGTTAAACCTGTCCAAGATCAGAACAGTGCTTTTTTTTAAAAAAAAAAAATAAATAATAAAATTTCATCTGGAAATAAAATTTTCATCTGGAAATTTGCGATCATTAAGAGTGAGAGTTAAAGGAAAATGGGTTTACACTCATGAATGATAGTATTGATTATAATATCCTTTGTTGAATTAGACATAAAAAGAATGAAAAGGGATCATTCGAAAGCAAGTGTGAAGAAATGGAAGAGCTTCGTGGTAGAAAAACAACTTTTTATACCAGCAAAATTTTGCATTTTTTTTTTATTTATTTGTATGCCATCCTGCTAAAAGTGCCTTGAATTATGGTATACTCCATGGCATTTCAACTGTATAAATTAAATTCAAATGAAATAATAGCAGTAAGAATAATAATAATAATAATAATAATAATAATATAAGCATTGGTCTAGATGTTTTATTCACAAACGATCTGACCAAATGATTCAGTCCCTGCCATACACTGAATCATTCCTTTCCTTCCGATTTCTGCTGACAGACTTCACACCCGACCAAAACTGACTCGAGCATCAGCAACTAGCCTTGATATATGAATATTCAAAATAGATTTTACACACGTTTATATCAATATCAATATCAATATCAGTTGTGCCTGTTGAGTTAAAGAGTCGTTTAGTCACGACCAAGATTCGCTCCTCTTCCATTCAGCAGGTGAGTCAGTGAGTCATGACCAGGCTTCAGCCCTCATGTTTAGCAGTGAAGTGTTTGACCCAGCGAGTTTTTCAGTCACAATAAACAGTCGCTCTAACGTTTAGCAGGTCAGGGTTTAGAGACAGTGGGTCTTTCGGTCGTAACTGTGATTCGCCTCTTTCGCGTTCAGCAGGTCAGTGTTTGGTCAGCAACCGACTGAGATTCTCTCCTGTGCTACTGACTAAATGTCATCGGTGTCCGATTTAATGCCACAGTGACCAAAGATGGCTGACGACAAAGTTTTGGCAGTCAATTAAAATCTCAGAGTATAAACGCTGCTATGAAGCTCATCTAAAATCCACCAATAGGCGGACGCCGAACTCAAAGAACATCTACATATACGCTACTGGCGATGTAAATAAAGTATTTGTATTTGTAAAAATGTAAAATAAAGCATGCTAATGGACAGGATTCACTTTGAATAATGTTGTGTTTATGCTGATTGATGACGCAAGCAGAACATAATAAACATAAGAACGTAATTTTCTGTCTTTAGGTCGAACTTTAGAGGCTCTTCGTTGTATAATCGTACACGGCGTACGCGCGTTATCACACAGTCTGTTAGAGAATTGACTAATGTTTTATTAGGATCATCTCAAACAGTGTGACATGTAATGATCTTAAAGGACCGCTATAATTTCACAGTTTAAAGCTGACCTATACGACAAATTAGCACAGTGTTCAGTGTGCATAACATTAATATAGGAGCCGTTTACAATATTGTCCTTACTCCGTGCTATTTAGAAGTCAGCATAAATACAGCTGTCTTTTACAGTTCTTTATTTTGGCCAAATTTCGAAGCAGCATCAGATATTAATCCTTCTTAATGAAAGCAGTCTTGTAATCCTGTTCACTTGGCTCAGGCTGCTGTGAATTAGGTTTAGTAATTAGTAATATATATATATATATAAAAAAAATAGAAAATCATGATGATAGTATAAACTGGAATAAATGGATCAACTGAATATAAACCATTCAACACTTCAAACCATTTTAAAATGAGCAAATACGTCAGTTATTATTGCACCTCAAAGAAAGTGTGTTCATGACAGCCCTTCTCCTCACAATAGTCCCTTTCTAGCAAGCTGGCTTATAAAAGCTGGGCTCAGAGAGTATTTAAAAAGGAAATCACACAATGATTCTTGTGCTACATTGTTCTTCCATGGCAGAACGATGAAAGAACTGCAGAACTTGTACCCAGACGGTACTCGAGAGGAAGAAAACGCGCAGGGTGGAGGGTGTGGAGGGTTTGGAGTTTTATCTCAACCTGCTTCAATAAAGCTCCTGTTCCATGTTTGTTGTGTTTGGCCCGAGGGGGGTTACAAACACACGGGTTTCCCATCATTGTGTGCTAGAACACCTTCTTTGAAGCCTACAGAAAAAAAAGCAAATGAAAGACTTGTGTTGATTCGAGATTTCATTCCAGAAATCCAGCGTCTGATCTAAATATGGCTTTTTTTGGGCCGTGTTTGCATAACTAACAAATGGAGAACGAATAAACTCAAGAAAACGAGTTCTATCTCAGGGTTGTGAGTTGGATGTCTGGGAAATGGGAAGACTGGTGAACAAAGTCAAGTTGATTTATTATTGGCTTATTTTAATTCCTGAACAATAATAAAAAAAAAAACCAGCCAATTTTCTTCATGCTCATCAGTTCTAGATAGACTTTTACCGCACAAGCTGACAAACCACGGAAGTGGAAACCAAACAAAGGTCAAAGCTTAGTTGGCAGTTCTTCCATTTTATTTTTCTTTTACACTCTCCTCCAAAAGATGGAGAAACTACCACCTAAGCTTTGCTATCTAACTAGTCATTTGTTGCTCATGGTAGCGAGACAAAAAAAATACAACGTCAAAACGAGGGAAAACACCCCTCAAGAAAAGGTCAATCCAAGGAATTACCCCCATTTGGGTCGACATGCAGTGGGTGACGAAAGCAGATGTTTTTTTTGTTGTTTTTTTTTTTTTTTTTTTAAACTGCACAGTAAATGAAAAAAATACCATGCATAGATTTGGTCAACAGGTTCCTGACTGATCCCTGAATGTGAATAAGAGTTCACTAAAGCAGTTTAAGAACAAAACACTTAGCACTACACTTTTATAAAATGGAGAACCCTTAAGGTTTCTTCCTTGTCCGTCTGGAGGAACCCTTAAAGGCTTTATGTACAACAGAGTGTTTCCCTCCCAGAAAGATGTCCAAGCAGAACCCTTTTAGGAGGCTAAGATTGCTCCAAGATGCCCAGTAATGCAGTTTAAAATCAGGAATGCTAACACCACCTGATTGCTTCGCTCTCTGTAGTGTTTCCAGGTGGATCCTAGATCTCTTGCCTGCACATATAAAGCGGGAAATTACAAGTATTACAAAGTATAATCTGTCGAAAAGAAAAAAAAAAATAGATATTTGACCCTGTAGAGCAGCGGTGTCCAAACGTATTTCAAAGGGCGCCAGATTAGACTACATCATAAAATCCCCAGGGGCCGGTCACCAAAATATTATTTTAAAGCTCCGATATAATGAATTTAATTCTAGTGGAATAACTGTAGCAGGGGGTCACCTGGCAGCTGTGGTTGTACAGTACTAGATGATATTTGTGAATTTGTGCTTCTTTTCAGGACAAACGGCATTGAGCACTTTGGTTAAGGACTGAATTTGAGCATTCTTGAAAGGGTTTCCATGCTTATGGGTCGGAAGCATCGCCACTTATTAGCTCCAATAATGTTGCTTCTGCCAGGAGAGCTTCCAGCTGCTTCAGTTTCTCAGCCGTCTCGTGTTTCATGATGTCTCACGATATTAAATTCCTTAATTATGCAGCAGTCGTTTGTCATACGAGGCACACGCTTTTTGCCATGGCTCTTGATGAGATAGTATTCTTCGTTCCAGCTCTTTTGAAATCGCTCCTTCTCACTCCTTCTCACTCAGTGTCTCTAGCCGTGCCTAAATATCATTCGGTAAATTCATTTGCAGGTGGAGTCAGAGGAAAAGAAAAAGGCTCTTGCGATTTAGCTAACTGTGTTAACACAGTCTGCTGCCACCATCAGGTGAAAGGAGACATTGCAGTATGTTTGCCAGCAGGTCATCTATCGTTCGTTCCATTAGAGAAGCTGTGGGCCAGTTAACATCTGTACACGGGCCACATTTGGCCCCTGTTTGGACTTTGGACATCCCTGCTGTAGAGGGACTTTAACAGAACTTTTTTATTTCCAAGTAATGTTTAATGTTAGATGCAGTGCTTAACAAATTGCTCTTAATAGTTTACAGTAAGTAAGAGGCATGAGTTGAGGAGTATGAGTGTACATTTGAGCTAATTCATTTTATATTCAGAGAGGATATAATGAAACTTGTGGAAAAGGTTAAGTATAGGTTTGAAGGAAACTTCTCCTTTAAATGAATTTAGCAAGGCAGCATAGAGAGAAATGCCTGTGCTCATTAGTGATGGGATAAATTGACCTTGATGTTGTCTCGGTGTCTCCAGGTGGCTTTATTGCTAGAGGAAAAAAGCAGCGGTGAAAAAGAACAACCTTGTCTCACTGAGCGTTGTAATGGAAATGTAGAGGAATGGAAGGTTCCAGTTATTACATGGGAGTTAAAAGTTAAAAGTATATAACGCTACATTCGACATACTTCGGAAGTGGGAATTCAAGGGTATTCAAGCTACAAAGTGGAGAAAATGTGTTTTGTTTGTGTTTTGTTAGCAATAAACTAGCCAGCTAACTGTGATGAGTGATGTATATTTTCCTCCCTAAAAACAGCAGCCTGTATACTTAATGTTAAAAAATGTATGTCTGTATGTTGATTGATCTAAAGCTAATTCTTGTGTATACTTATTTATAACTTAAGTGTAACTTATTTAAAGCTAAAAAGTGCTATGTGCTGTGTTTACTGTTCATGCTGTGAGCGGCCATGTTGATTTCACGTCAGGTGCTGAACTCAGGGTTGAGGAGACCGTCTCAAGTTCCCCAGTAGGAAGTCCAAGTTGAGGGGGTGTTTTCTGTGGGTTTTCCTAGTTGGAGATCAGAAATTATGGGTTTTGACCTTAAGTTGAATGCAGCATAAAGTCTTCTCTAAATCCACACTGCTCCATACCCAGCCTCAGATCCCGCCACTCGAGTCTGTCCAAGGCTTTTTCTGCATCCGGTGATAAAACAGCGCTGGTGTCATGTTATATTTATTACGTGTAGGAGTCTCCGCACATTATCTGAAGCTAGGCGTCCATTATTGTGTTCTGTAATTTCATAATAAATAATTAATCAGTGGGGAAGCTAAGACTTTGGCATGTATTATTTAACTCTGCACAGATTATAGTGATGACTGGAACACTCCAGTGGGTCTTTTTCTATTTGCTAATAATAAAGAAAAAGCGATTTAGCTTTCTGTAATGAGCAAGCAGCATTCTTACATTCCTGTATAGTAATGGGGCACGAAGAAGCTGTCTTTCTGGTAAGAACTGTTGAGGCAAGTCCAGACTGTTTAAGAATGCACTGCACTGACAAACATCTGTTTTAATTTAACTGTATAAATCTGCATAAAATGGCTTTTAAGTTGTGGGTTTGTAAACAGCTGTCCTTCTCCATTCTTAATAGCAACAAGGTGTGGGTTGGTTTCATTCTCTCATTGCGGACGGAATTGAGATGTGATGGAAAGACAACACACCTGCCCCTGATAAAACACTTAGTAGCTTCTCATGTTGTGTGAGGATTTTGATCACTGTCCACATTCTGCTCTAGAAACTCTTCTAGCTCATTATTCAGTCGAGAAATAAATTCATGGCTTCTTTAAAGGTTCATGGGATAATTAAGACTTCTTCCAAAAAGGTTTCTGGATTTTTTTTAAGGTACTTAATGGGTTCTTTAAGGGTTCATTGGATACCTGAAGGGTCTTCTGTAAAATGGTTAATACAGTAATAATACTTAATACATACATTTTTATAAATATGGGTGCTCTATGGTTTCTTTAAGGGTTCTTAGCTTCCCAAAAGGGTTTCCAGGTTTTTTTTAAAGGTACTTCATGGATTCTTCTCACTTGATAATTAAGGGTTCTTAACCTCCATAAAATGGTTCCCACTTAATACATACACTCTTAGAAATAAGAGTACTTCATGGGTTCTTTAAGGGGGTCATTGGATAAATAAAGGATCTTAGCTTCCAAAAAGGTTTCCCATTTTTTAAATAAGGGCTCTTCAAGGGTTCTTTAATTGTTCATTGCATATATAATTGTTCATAGCTTTCAAATAAAGGTTCTCAGGTAATACATACATGAAAGTCTACTTCAATGATTCTTTAAGGATTCATAGTATAAATAAGCGCTCACATTTCTTCTTTCTTTTTATTTATTTATTTGTATAGCACTTTTAACAATGGACACTGTCACAAAGCAGCTTTACAGAAATGTATTTTATTATCTCTGTCGCTTGATTTCCTCCTGTTGTACTGTCTCAGTGTTACATCCATAACACAAGGGTTACGAATTGTCCTTCTACCATTATGTGACATAAATTAGCTACAGTAGCTCATAAGGTGGCTTCTGCTTCTCCTTCTTCTTCTTTTTTTTTTTTTATAAATATTATCCGTCAGTGAGATAGTTAGAAGCCTGAACCGAGAGCCCATTGAGTGAGGTCGCGAGCTCACTGACACACAATAATGCCATTTAGCCATGTTCATGAGGAAGAGACAGGAGTCAGAGCTAGAAGATGTTGAGGTTCTCTTTGGGAGTGACGAGGTTGGACAGGATTAGGAACGAGTACATCAGAGGGACAGCTCAT
>JAKKZJ010000007.1:26896681-26906826 GCA_033441845.1 Pangasius mekongensis
TTTTTGCCCCAGTCTCGGCCACGGCGACCTGTCAGAAGGTGTTGGAAGTCGTGCCTCAGGAGTTGTGAAGGGGGGAAAGAAAAAAAAAAAGCAACCAAACAGACGCTTTGGGAACGATTCTGCGCACAAACTAAAAGACAAGTTTTCACGTTCTCCCTCTGACCTCTCCCTGCCGCAGCCAGGCTCGCTCTCTCTCCACGAGCTTTCCGTGAGGGTAAACCCGTAAATCCCCGCCTACGCGCGGAAAAAACGAATGACGAGCGACGTCTGAATGAGTGCAGGATTCTCTATTTTTATTCCTTCTAACCTTTCTGCATTTATAATAGTTTTTTTTTTTTTTTTAATCTATACTTGAGCATTGTAAACTTTCCTTTTCTTTTTTATTTCAGACATTCCTTTCATAATTTGAAGTATAGCATGGCATCATCAAGGTGCCTCCTTATCATTTCAGCTACTGAAGCTACTGTAAAATACGGCAGTATGAGAGCGTGTGCGTGCGCGCGCGCGCGCGTGTGTGTGTGTGCGCGCAATTACAGCATGCGCTGCAAACTCGAACGTTTTTGAACACCCTCATTTTCTTAGGTTGTATCCCAGTTCAATCGCTATTATAGAACGAAAAGGTACAGAATAGCAGAAACCCAGTCATAATGAATAACTCAACTCTCAGTCTCGCTCTCAGATCCGTCCGTAGGAAGAGACTCCGGACATACGCATACGATTATTTAATTCGAGTGATCGAAATCTCCACCTGTTTTTCGATAAAATAAAATCATAATCGTTAGCTCGCGTAGGTTTTCTGAGCGGAGGGTTTAGACTCAGCCCATGACGACGTGATGTTTGTTTAACATGTCAACGTTTATAAGGTGTTCAAGAATCTTCGACTGCGAGCGCAGACGAGCTGAGAGCAGCTCCGCCGTTTCCCGTTTTCTCGTAAGTCGCCTCATTGTTGGTTTAGTATTTTATTTGTTTTGTTTTGTTTTGTTTTTTTCCCACATGGAGTCAGTCTGCTGTGAGTGCATCGAGTGACGTCGATGAGAGTACACACACAGCACTAACGGTGACGGTAGGAATGTTTTTGGAATGGACGTTCTTCCGTTCGCCTGTGTGATGTGATGTGATGTGATGTGATGTGATGAGATGAGATGAGATCTTTCTCGTCAGTCATCGTTTTGAATAAAAAAAGGAAATTCGGCAGCGTTGCATTCAGAAGTCGTTTAAACCGTCGGACCTGGAGTTCTGTCCGTTTCAGAAACTCAGACCGAGACCTTACGTCTGAGCGCAGGAGTAGTCCTGAAAGTGAACTTCACAATCAAAAAAAAAAACAATATTGCGTCTTTTATCTTGAAATAATTCATATATTTCTACACCTTCGTGTTTTGTTTTTTTTCCAGCATGTAGTATCATTTTTTGCCTTTTTTTTTTTTTTTTAAATCAAATATGCAGTAAAATGTACAAGCCCAGTTTTACATATTTGTATAATTTATTCACAAAAACGCTGATAAATCACATTATGACGAATCGTTAGAGCTGGACAATTTGTCATCATGCAGCTGTAGCTGTTTAATTTAATAATAATTCTATAGACACAGCTGAACAGAAGCACTCCGTAAAAAAATAAAGAGCAAAATGGTTAAGACATTTCCTACATTACCCACAATGCCGTTCAACTGCCTGAGGATAGTGGTGCGGTGGGATTTAGCCCTTGCTTCGTCTCTACCCGAAGAGAGCGATGCAGCGGTGCTTTAATCCATTAGCTCCATCACCAAAGCTTCAGCGTTCACGCTAATACCGCCAGCACCATCGCGCTCGCCATCTCATAGATCACTAACTAGCCAAGCCGAGTCTGTGCCGTGACGCCGTATAGCTGCATTGCATTCTGGGATTTTGAGTCCCAGAGTTTGTTCCAACGTCTCCACTACTTCTACGCTGGATTTCTCATTAATACCAGACGTTGAGGATCGCTGGAAAATGCTGAGAAAAGAATTTTTATTTTTAGGAGCTAATAGCCGAACCCTGACCTTAAGTTGAAATTATTTCTACACTCGCAGTGACGATATGCACCCGCTAACCTGTCACAGAAATAACGAAAATAGAGCACTGAGCAACAAATTAGCACCAGAAATATCGCTAATCACGGATATTTCGACATAAACATGTCGAGTGTGTTTCAGGGTGGAGTTTTTCTTTATCTCTTGTAGAGAATAGCTAATATGTAAAAGCTACACTGGGCTCAGCACTGAACCCTGAGGCACTCCTTAATGCGCTGGATACAGACAACGCTCTTTTACTTGCACTGCAGTCCACGTTTGCTGGCGTACTTGCGTATTACTGCAGTGAAAATCTTTTAACAGAGCGTCATTAAAAATTAGAGACTTTTTTTCTTCAGTTATATTACAGCTTTAAAAAAAAACAAAAAAACACTTTCTTTAACACACCTCGTTACAATCATGACTCAAGTCATATAGAGAATAGCTAATATGTAACAACACTGGGCTTAGTACTGAACCCTGAGGCACTCCGTAATACAGAAAAGACTCTTTTATTCACTCAGGAGTCTTTAAACGTGCTTGAATTGGCTTGCCAGAGGTTTACAAAACCAATTTCAGTTACTCAATGCTTTCCAGTGCCTCTGGTATAAAAACTGATAAAAAAAATAATAATAAAAAAATAAAAATATTTTAAAAAAAAGGTGTGTGGGGTGAATAGCTTCATGGGTAGAATTGTGCATATATGTTTACCTGAGATCATAACTAATCTCATAGGTTCGATGAAATCTTTGAAAGCCCTGTTAAATGTGAGATTTTATTGAGTTTGTCTAAAACATCTTCAAGAATTTTGGGGAATTTTTGGACAAAAATCTCACTGGGTGACGCTGAGAGGTTTCGAAATTTAATGTGCTGTTAACATGGCAAAAAAAAAAAAAAAAGTGTTACTGGCTTTCTTAAATTTTTTTTATGATGATGTAATATCAGGCCTCAGACAATAAGGAAATGTAAAGACAATGTAAAGCCCTGGGCTGGAAGTAACTTTTTTTTTTTTTTTTTTTAATTAGATTAACTAGGTTTTAGTTATTTTTTAAATTATTGTAACAACAATTTATCTACAACGGAGTTTTTTTTTTTTTTTTTTTAAACTTAGAAACTTTCACGTACGTTCGTGTTCGCTACCTCACCGACACATCGTCCACATCTAAACCACCATCCTTCAGCTGTGTTGTATAATGAACATCATTATGCAGTTATAACATATCATTACTGACAGAAGTGTAAATAATCTCTAACCTTTTCTCTTTTCTCACAAATTAACGTTAATAGAAACTTACCTGTCAGTTTCATCGGAACGTTTTCACAATCGCTTTCTTCATGCTCTGGTGTTTAAAACGTTTGCGTTCGATTATTGCATTATCAGGATGATACGTTTGGATGATTCTCTGTTCCCGCTAGCGATGAGGTCAGTTTGGAGAAATGTACAGTAAAGACGCATTTGCGTTTCTGGGTTTTTTTTTTTTGTTTGTTTGTTTGTTTGCGGGTTTTGTTTTGTTTTGATTTTCCCCCATATGCTATGTAATGCCATGGCTACTTTCTTTCAGGCGTAAAATTGAGGAACGGAGTATTTTTTTTTTACGCACGATGAAGGACTCCAGACTCTTCTGAATGATTTCTGAGGCCAGTTTGATTTGGCACTTACATGCGTGTTACAGCTGTGTGTTCTGTGTTAGAAAATGTTTAACTTAAAATAGAACTAACACCGAAGCCAGTCAGACAAATGTAAATTAGCGCTGACTGTTACTTAATGTATTTATTTATTTGTAGGGACTCTAATATTTTTTATATCTGCTTAGTGCACTAATATATTTAGCTTTTTTTTGGGGGGGGGGGGGGTCGGGTTTGGGAAACCTGTTTTTGTTTTTCTTTACTTTTTTAAAAATGACTTGTTTTGGATTTGTTTTAGGTTTAAGTGCTGCTAATAAACTTTCTGCTGTACTTAATTCGAAGCGATTCTCGATTTCTGATAGATGTTTGTCTTGCTAAAGTGTGACTAGCTTCTTCCCCGAGTCTGCCCTCGGGTCAGTAACATCTCACCGTGTCATAAATACCAACAAACACTGCTTCTGGATGGTTCTGGATGGTTCTGTTTCCATCTTGCGAAGTTGTAATTAGAGTATCGCTGTTCCACGGAGCTAGGTAGCCATTTTGATCTATTTTGGTATTTTTCTGAACATTTCATGCTTCGTCACTTGGAAAAAAATAATAAATTACATACTCAAATTTCCATTTAGGAATTTTTTTTTAAAAATGACCAAATCAGTAACAAGTCAGAAACTCGCATTGGGTCATCATCAGGTCTTAGTCACATGACCAACCCTGCGATCTTGTGCCGTTTTCTCCGACATCCCTTTACCACCTGGAAGTATATAAAACATACGTCTACCAGGGTTCACTTGCGGCACCTGCAGAAAGAACAGTGCACCAGAGGCGATTCCCTTAACCCCGCCCCACAATTTTATATATACGAATTCCGTCATGAAAATTGATACGAATTTTGCGAGCGAGTAACATTGTGTGACTTATCAGCAAAACAACGTAAATTATCATCTCATAAAAGAGGGCGAATGCACGTCAAGGTAAACTGTTCCAGTAATTTAGCACACTTTTGTTGACTTCCGTACCTTAATGGAAAGCGAAGTAAGATGGAAATTCTTGGAGATTCAAAGGGTTGACTCAACTTTGCACTTTATTCCTTTTTGGAAAAAAAAAAAAAAAACTATATAAACAAATGTTTAAACAGCAGCAATTAATGATGAATATTTCAGTCTGATTCGCGTCGGTTAACCTGTTGCTGCGTAGCCTGGTTACCTAGCAAACCCGATCATTAACAAGCCATGATGACGAAATTGTGTGCAGTTTTTGTATTTATTTATGTTCAAGTTTATTTATTTTTTTATAGACATGAAATAAAACTAGTGACAAGTGTGTTTTGCTAGCGCGGTGTGGTGTTTGTTCCCGCTTCAGCCTCGGCAACTGAAAACACTCCACGCACCTGAAGCGATTACTTTTGCATGTTTTCTAGTTTTATGGCTTGTTAATGATCTGGTTTGCTTGTTATCTAGGCTATGTAGGATGCACGGATGGAGGACTCGAGTGTTTAGAACCTGATTTAACCCTCACCGATCAGATTGGATTACTCCGATTTGCACTATTTATGAATATTCGCTTCTTTTATTTTTTTTCAAAAACGGTAATTGCATCAAAGCTTTTTGAGCATTGTTCTCTCAAAATCGACTCGAGCTTGACTTGATTAGTCAAATCTCCAAGAAGGTCTTGCTTCACTTTCCATTAAGATGACGGTAAGCAAGTCGACGAGAGTGTGTTAGATTAATGGGACACAGCCCAGCTGATTGTGTGGCGTCGAAGCAGGAAGTGAACTTGCCTCCGTTTTTCACGAATCACAGGGAGCGTCTCGTGCTTCCCTAACTACTGAATGGGAATGATTCAGCATGCCAGAACTCTTCCTGTTGGAACTGCTGATGAAATATTATTCCCAATCTCTCTCTCTCTCTCTCTCTCACACACACACACACACACACACACACACACACACACACACACACACACTGAGGTCAGGGCAGACTCTGGGTTTGTTCACACTCTGGCAGTTTGTTTCTAACACTAGTGTGTTGCTTGTAGTGTGTGTGATCAGGCACTGTGATTCAGCTGGTCTCAGATCTGTGTTAAACTCAGTGATGTTCCAGTCTGGAGTCTCAGCTCTGTGCTTACAGCTGATCTCAGATCTGTGTTTCTGTGTAAAATGTTTCTTAGAAAAAGACAAATCAGTTGTATATATGAACAGACAACCATACCGTCAACGTGTCCTTTTCTTTGCTGTTCATGTGAGATGTCTACTGAATTCTGTGTCCTTTTTGAGAAATAAAAATTAAAATCATTCGAGTTGTTTGCGGTTGTGTGATATGACGATATGATTTCGGCAAAGCAATATTATTTTGTTGTATATTAATTTCATTGTGCTGTTATAGGAATGAAGCAGAGTTACCTTCTTCTACCAAAGCTATTAGCCAACGATTACATTTTTTAATTATTTATTAAAGAACTTTTTATGTTGCATTTTAATGTTGTGGTACGTCCACGAACCAAGTTAGTTCCTGTTGTCACGTACATTAGAGCAGCTATGAACAGTCGTTCCCTCACAAGTCCCTCTTTATTTCTCTTGAAGTTAATAAGAAAATAAATTAAAATAAACTCAAAGCATGAACTCATCTGTCTGAAAATGTAAAGTTACAGCTTTTCCTCTGACTGTTACAAAGCACTGACACTGGAGACTCCTTCCATAAATGTTAAATAAACATATTTCTCCTTACGGAAAACCTGCATCAACGAGTACACACTTCTTTTTTTTTTTTTTTTTTAATCCGTTTATGTGGAGCTGTCCAAGTCGCTGTGAATGAGCTGTTGCTATAGAAACAATAACACTCTAGAATGAATAACGCATTAAATACATTTAATAAAACAATACATTTTGTGAATTTATGACAACTACTATAAAATATATATTTTTTAAATTAAGTAAGTAGGTAAATTTATGCTATCTGCTGAAATATATTAAACAAACAAATACATAAGGCAAGTTTATGATGCCTACTGGAAAACTATTACATAAAGAATTAAAGTTATGTACATTTCTGCTAGCTGCTGAACAGGAAGCTTCCTGGGCCACGTGTCCATTTAGGTTTTCTCAGTTGATTAGAATTAATTCTAGTAGCAACACTTCTGTCAGACTAGCATGCGAGACACGGCTGTAGCGTTTTCCCTGATCCAGCACAGCTGGTTAAACTCCTGAACTGCTTGCGTGAGCTGATGTAGGTGTTAGTGCATGATGAAGTGATAAACACTAAATCTCCTCAGAGATCTGATCCTCCAGTCTGAGAGGCTGATGTCCCGGGTGTAGGAAGCTCCTGTGTTTAAGGGCCGGTTGCTCGGCTGCATGCGGCTCGTGACTGCTGCAGGAAAAAAAACTCGTGATTTGAGTGAGCATGTGAACATTTTCCCCCAGGAGGTAAAGCAACATTTACTATGATCATGTGACCTTTCCTTCTGAGGACACACACGTTAATATGTGCGTCCTATTCCTACGGCTTCCATACAGCAATACAAGCATCTGTAATGGTGTTATAATATACACGTTATTGTATTGAATAATAAGTAATGGTGCTCCAGAGAAATGTGTTCACCCTGTCGAGGGAGAGAGGGAGGATGGAAGGAAGGAAAAAAGATAGCAAAATTGGTCGTGGGCCTTATCTGGTTGAATTTAGGCCCACATACCACCACGGCCCACTCCCCTCGAATGACTCATGCCAGAGCTCAGCCTAATGCTGTTTCACACAAGACTGTGAAAAAAAAATTAAAGAATTAAATCAGAAGAGCCTAAAGTAAGCCAGATCTCGTCCAGATTTTTTGCTATCAGGGAGATAGATACAGTAGATAGATGTAGAGGAAGGAAGGAAGGAAGGAAGGAAGGAAGGAAAGAAGGAAAGTTAAAATGAACAGAAACACCAGGTCAGCTAACACTACTTGTCTCGTCAGTCACCGTACTGATCCATCACAGTACTGATCCATCACCGTACTGACCTTTCAAGTCATTTGGGTTTTTGTTGTCATTCTTCTATATAGCTCGTATACTCTGGGATGAAATGTCATTGCTCCAGGACCATGGTGCAACACAGAACAATACGCAAGACAACATATAAAGTGCACTACACAGCAGTGCAGGACAACAAATACACAGAACAGAACAATAGACACACAAGGCAATAAAGACAAAGAACATGTCTTACGTGTAGCAGCAATAATTATAGCAGCAATACTGGCAGCAAAAAAATGAGTTCCATAATAAAAAGTGTGTGTAAAGCTTGTAAAGTGCAGGTGTGCAATGTCTATGAGTCATACTGGGTTTGGTGTCTTGATTACCCAGGTGAGCGTTGGGAGGCAGCAGGGTGTTGAGCAGCAGAATCTGACTGCCTCAGGGAAGAAAGACCCTTCACGATACCGACCCGTCACAGTACTGACCCATTGCAGTAATGACCCGTCACAGTACTGACCCGTTACAGTACTGACTCACTGCAGTAATAACTCTTCACAGTACTGACCCTTCACAGTACTGACCCGTTACAGTACTGACTCACTGCAGTAATGACTCTTCACAGTACTGACTCTTCACAGTACTGACCCGTTACAGTACTGACTCACTGCAGTAATGACTCTTCACAGTACTGACCCATCACAGTTCTGACCCATTGCAGTACTGACCTGGTCACAGTACTGACCCTTCACGGTACTGGCCCGTCATCCGTTCGTTCATGAGACGTGTTTATTGAAGGAGTCAGTGTGTGTCTGTGAAATTTAGCAGCAAAGCTTCACTCAGTAACAAACACTCGAGTCTGCAGTCATTCAGCTCATTACTACACATCTGAGATTACGGCTCGAGACTAAAAGTTCTCACAATGTTGTATTTAATAGATTTTTCTAAAATAAATGGTCCTTTTGTTTTACATTTTTGAAGTGTGTTAGATACAATGGATGTGACTTTAGTGTGTGTGATGATTTAGACATGCAGTTTGCACAATGTTGAAAAAATATTACTGAAAAATATGAAATGAAGCCACAGGAACTAGTAAATAAATCAAATTATGCTAGCTACTTATAAATAAATAAATAAATAAATAAATTTGTGCTAAATTTTAAAAATATTATATAGAAAAATATTAAATAAATGATTGTGTACATTTCACTTTTAGCTAAATTGTTCTTTTAATGTCTCATATTCCTTTAAATTAATAACTTGAGCAAATTTATGCTTTGCTACTGAAAAATATGAAAAAATATGAAATAATAAGTAAATTAGGTAAATTTATCCAGCTCAGGGTCACAGTGGATCCAGAGCCTCTCATGGAAAACTCAGACCCTCACAGGATTAATATAACATTATTATATGTAATAAGTGTCATGTTGTACCTGAAATTATTCAGTCTAACATTTCCTGCACACCGTCTGGAGGAAATTCAGATGAGGTATAAAGGCCTTACACACATACGCAGGCTCGGATCTTCCTGAAGCATTCACGGCTTCCTCACTTATCCTTTATTTCAAAGGGAAACTTCAGCGCAGAACCCAAACAGAACCCATGTTCTAAACGTGGTGCAATGCTCTTCGTAGTCTGCGGATTGAGATCTTTAATAAACCCTTCAGGAGCTGCTTTGAGCTTCTACACAGAGAGCAAAGCAAATTTACATTACGTGTATTAATGGGAATGTGGCAGGTTCCGATTGGGATAGGGCCGAGCTTACGGTAAATCAGCGTCACTGATCGGTAAACACCGCAAATCACAGTGTGGACACTGGAAAAGTGTCAACAAAGGAATCTTAATATTTACTGTCGAGCCTGAGAACGGCCACAGATGGAACTGTTCAGCTCGGTTTTTTTGCTCCTGGCATTTTCTCACGCTATGACGCCCAGAGATATGGAGGAAACAGCAGTAGTGGCTTGCACGTAGACGTAGGTGTGTTATATCAGGCTATTAAACCAATCTCATCATAACAACAGAGTTTATTTCTCTTATCTGACTGCAAACGACTAACATGTCAAACAAATGCAGGATACACGCAGCAGCCATCTATACTGTACGTATTTAAAAGCAAGTATAACCCAGGAGCTAAGATCTCCAGCTTTACAAACAAGATGTTTGCAAACCATTTCAGAGTGGCTCCAATTCCAAGAAATAGTACAAATGCCCTTGCTGGGTGCGTATTCCATTTGTATTCCATTAAAAATAAAAATATCTAAACACAGAGTTGGGATCAGCCAACATTTTCTCAGTCGTAGCTCACACTTCTGAACCTCAGTCCCCTAATTCCCTCCTCACCTCTAAATCCTAGCAGGAACACTCTCATCCCTGTTTTTTTTAACTTTCAAGACCTTGTTCTGATGTCGGTCCTGTATATCTGTAGTCTCCACGGCCTTCTGAAAGAAATCCAGTGACTCATTTACATTTACATTTACCCTTATCCAGAGCGACTTACAATAGTGCTTTGAAGTCTATCAAAAATACATTCTGATATTGGCTCACTAGGTCAC
>JAKKZJ010000007.1:26930791-26933291 GCA_033441845.1 Pangasius mekongensis
TAAGGTTTGGAAGCGTGTATAAACATTTAAAACATAGACTTATCTAATGAACATTGTTGAAGCCATTTCCTTTCCTTTCCTTTCCTTTCCTTCCTTATCTTACCTTATCCTTGTCACATCATATTGCTAAGTAGCTAGCATACTAACATGAGGTTACAGTTCAACTGGCTGAAATCATTCGCGTGGTCATCTTCACTGTGCCGAGTTTGAGGCGTCTCATGGCCGTCATATTCATTAAATAAAATATAGGTATTAACGGGATCAAAATGGGTGTTTGATGAAGCTAGTTATCTTCCAGTACCTTGATTTTTTAAATAATCTAGCTAGCATGACGGTGGGGGAGGGGTGGTCGATGATGTCACCAAGGTAAACGTAAAAAGCTAGCTAGGTAATGGGCGGCTAGCATTACATCATTTTTACACTGTACATAACTCACTATTTAACTAACTAGCTTCATAGTTAGCTAGGCAGTACAGCTACGTAGCTATCAAAAGGTACCTTTACTGTTAATTATTTTAAAAGATTTTCAACAATATTCAATAAAATATTGTGCCGTAAGTACCTGAAGCTGGATATGTAGTTAGCTCAACATCATAACTTGAATGAGGCTGTGAACCATTTTTGCTTCGCTGAGAAAAAAGAAATTGCGCTAAATCTCAACGCCTCCAGAGTCAAGCCGGTTTTACACGACGCGATTTCCGCAGATTCCAATAAAATCTCAGCCGAATTCTATAACAAACTGCGTGATAACGTGAGTTCTCCATGTCCGATTATAAACACAAATCCTGTTCAAAGTAAGCTTGAGGTAAAAAGGAAATATTTTTCTGTCCGTTATCATGTTTCATTTACATTTCTCTATTGGCGCTACCGTATTTGTAGCTGTCCCGTGAGATTGCTGTCCTCCTATCGGTGGATTTTAGACGAGCGTCATCTGAGATTTTAAACAGAAATTTCTCACACTGACACGACTTTGTCGTCGGCCATCTTTGGTCGCAGCAGTACTAAAAGAATTCTTTATACGATGTGCAGTTTCAGCGCAAAACTGGCTTAAGTCGCTGTGATGTTTATGTGATGTTTATGTGATCCCTAACTGTCAGCGCTGGGAAAATCATATGCTGGCAAATTATACTTAACAAGTGAAGAATAGAATAGAGGATAGAACACGTATGAAAATTGTATTCAGTTAAAAGTGGAAGTATCCAGCCAAAAACGTACTCAAAGTCGAAACGGTGCGACTTTTAAACGTACTCACGTATTAAAAAGTGAAACGTAAATACTTTTATTTAGCTGATGAACAGTAGATAATGAATTGGCAGTATAGTTTATTTTTCATACCGATAAAAATTTGAAAAACGAAATGTAAATGAAATGCAAATAAAATGCGCAGGAGTCTGTTCTATTGACGTTTAGCGCACAGTCGCTGGCTGGATGAGAGAAGACGAGATTTGTAATGAGGTCTAAATAAAACTGTAAGGAGGAAAAAAAAGTCATTTTTTCTTGAATTGCAATAACAGTCATTTAACAAAGTAACAAAACAAAAGTACTGTCACTCGAGTCGCTTCCGCTCCTGACGCTTGTGGACGAGGGTGTGTTAAAACCAGCACTGGATTTCAGCAGCTTTGGCCTCCACCTTTTTTTGTCTTTCCGTTCCTTTCCATCACCATTCCATCACTTTTTTTTTTTTCTTTTTGAAAATTGATGTGGTGGGAGAAGGGAGAAAAAGAGAGATAAAGGGAGAGAGCACAGACTGTGAGCGATCAGTGACTCAGGCGGGAGATACAGGCCCCATACACACACACATGCTATAAAAAAAACACACACAGCTCAGAGTCTTTGAGTTCAGTGAGCTGGCTAGAAAAAAATAAAGCGGACATCTCTTCGAGTGTTTATTCCCTTTTGGTTCGATGAGGAGTTCATCTCAGATGTTTGGGTCCTTCTGAAAGGTGATTTTTTTTTCTTTTTTCTTTTTGTGGAAAGACGTCACTGCAGTGCTGGGGTAGATTCAATATTTTTGTCAGGGTTTAAGAAAAAAAAAAAAAAGATTACACAAATAAATTACTGAATAAAAATAAAACGCAACCGTTATACTGCTTCCAAAACTAGAAGACTTTTATATCCTTATTTGTCTCGGAAGGTAGCTTTACAAAACTAAACCATACATCAGCATGCAAATTGGTCTCTTTAAAAAACAAGGCAGTCGGCATTTTCTCCAGACATCTTGCAAATAGCTAAAAAATCTTTTTTTTTTTTTTAAATCATTTTTCAATAAATATTTTTTTGAAAGCAGCAGTTTTGGAAAAAAAAAAAAACTCAAAAAAAAAAAAAACGTTAACAGTCTCTGACACTGGTCGACAACAGCGGCTTCCTCGGGTGTGTGCGGTGAAGTGGGTGCCGACGTTCCTCGTTAATTAATGGCACCCCGTCGGGATTTAATACCTTACAGGATATCATGTGTTAGCCCTCATCCAACATTCAGACGGTGTTTAAACAATGAGGTCTG
>JAKKZJ010000007.1:26938291-26943291 GCA_033441845.1 Pangasius mekongensis
GGCCCTCCACCAGAACCTGAATTTCAGAGGCTCCACCCCTCTCGTCGTCCACAGCGCTCTGTCGCAGGAAGCGGGCATTTTTGGGGCGGGCCCGAGGTTTGGAGGTGGGACTTGGACCCGGGCTGGCGTCAGGAGTGAGCTCTGGAGGAGTTGAGCCCTTCATGTAGAGCTCGGTGCTGTCCGGAGTCTCGCTCGACATCATCTCCACGTCGTTGTCGCTCGAGGGCTGTGGCTTCGGCCTCTCACACTCCACTCCTGCACACAGACACACACACACACACACACACACACACACACACATTTCTGTTCTAGTTTCTTTGCAATTATTTAAACGTTGTCCCATATATTGAACAGCTTTTCTTAATATATGATAATGATATCAAATGCAATGCGCTAATCCATGATGCATCAACAAGCCTAGTTTTTTTTTTTATCTCTATATAAAAAGGTTTGCTATCTAGAAAAACAAGCTGTAACAGGACTCATAATAATGGATTGAAAAAAAAAAAAAGAAAATGCCACTGTATGCTAATATTCCATTATAACCACATTTCAGATCTGTGACCTGCTCCATCATTTTAATTTTTAATTCATGTTGAATTTTATCCGTTGGTTTAATCAGAGAATTACAGATGATCAAAATACAGCGTGGCAAAAGCAGAGACAGTCCAGGGTCAAAACCTGGAGAAAAAATCTAAAAACTAACCACTAAGGATGAAGACAAGGACAAAAATAGGAACTAGAGAAGCACAAGACAAGGCTGGGGGGGAAAACACGGCTTAGGCTTATAATGGATATAAAAAGTCTACACACCCCGGTTGAAAAGGCAGGTTTCTGTGATGAAACCAGGATAAATCATGTCAGAACTTTTTGCACCTTCAGTGTGAAAGTACAACGTATAAAAATTAAGTGAAAAAACAATCAGAAGCATTTTAGGGAAAAATAAGAGGAACAGGAAATAATAGGAAAAATAAAAAAATATATAATAACCTTGTTGCATAAGTATACACAACCTTTTATAACTGGGGATGTGGCTGTGTTCAGAATGAACCAATCACATTCAATCTCATGTTCAAAAGTAAATATCATACAGCTGTCATGAATGAAATGATTCTGATTAACCCCAAATAAAGTCCAGCTGTTTCTGTAGGATTCTCTTCACATCTTCTTCATTTCACCTGACTTCTGAAGCCATGGTCCGCAAAGAGCTTAGAAAGACTGTACAGGGTCCCACTGTCGAAAGGTATCGATCAGGAGAGAGGTACAAAAGGCTTTCCAAAACATTAGATGTACCGTGGAACACCATGAAGGTCATCATCAACAAGTGGAGGAAATGGAGCACCACAGTGACATCACCAAGAACAGGACCTCCCTCCAAAATGTATAAAAGGACAAGACAAAAACTCACCAGGGAGGCTGCACAGCAACATTAAAGTAGCTCAGGAACATCTGACAAGATTACTCTCTGCATGTGACAACAATCTCTCATATCCTTCATGTCTGGGCTATGGGGTAGGGAGGCTAGACTCAACTAAATCACCCTAAACCATGTGTCAAAATGTGTTGTGCTCTGATGAGAGCAATTCCAAAAGATATAATAATTCCAAAAGGTATGTTTGTTGCAAAAAAAAAAAAAAAGCACATCACCAAAACAACACCATACCCAGGATGAAGCATGGTGGTGGCAGCATCATGCTTTAGGGCTGCTTTTCTTCAGCCTGAACTGGCTCAAGGTGGAGGAAATCATGAATATCTACAAATACCAGTCGATTTTATTGCAAAACCTTCAGGTGTCTGCTAGTGAGCTGAAGATGAAAAGGAATTTCACCGTTCAGCACAACAATGACCCAAAGCACACATCCAAATCAACAAAGGAACGGCCTAACCAAGAGAAGATCGGTGTTTTTGAATGGCCGAGCCAGAACCCAGACCTGAATCCAACTAAAAATCTGTGGGGTGACCTGAAGCGTGCTGTGTGCAGGAAATGCCTTTACAGTCTGATGGATCTGGAATATTTGAAGAAAGAGTTATAAAATATTGCCAAGTCAAGACTCTTAGCCAGAAAGACTGAGTGGTGTAGTAAAATCAAAAGGTGTATTAGCTTAGGGGTGTACATACTTATGCAACTATGTTATTGTAAGTTTTTTTTATTTTTCCTTTTTTTCCCTAAAATGTTTCTGATTGTTTTTTTTACTTTATTTGTATACATTGCAGTTTCACATTAACGGTGGGAAAATGTGTAATTTTTTTATATCACACAAACAATTTTAACAGGGGTGTGTAAACTTTTTTATATCGGTGGACGTTTTCTGTAAAGAAAATGAAATGTTTGTTTAACATTTTATGGAAGGAGTCTCCAGTGTCAGTGCAGTAGGTTACCGTTCAAATAATGGAGAGAGTACAGAATACCCATAATGCACTTCAGATCATAGCTTGTTTGTAAGTCACGATTTCTGACACAGGACAGGAAGCTCTGACCATATAAGGGTGCGTGGAGAATCACGCAAAAAAAAATGCAACTCATTTTTTTAATATTGTGTGAATGTATTTGTGCGTCTGTACTAGAGTACTTGTGTGTTGCTGCTGCTGCTGCTGTGTGTGTGTGTCTGTGTGTGCGTGTCTGTGTGTGTGTGTGTGTGTGTGTGTGTGTGTGTGTGTGTGTCTAGGTCCTCACAATAATAGGACAGTGTTAAATGTCCTCACAATCACCCAGTCCTCACAAAAATACAGCTTTTATTTTATTTGAGCTACAATTTCTCTTTGGTTGCCAAGGGTTCTCACAAAGATAGAAAATGTGTGTGTGTGTGTGTGTGTGTGTGTTTAAGCTTGATACGCGTGGGCGCGTTATAAAGGTCAATCCAGACCTCCCCCCATTTTCCTGTTGCCTGTGCCATCACTCACTCCCACACCACTCTCACCCAAACACACACACACACACACACACAAACAGCTCCCCCGCACCACCCACAGCAGGCAAAAAAGGTGAACCGTAACCTTAGTGCATCCTGTTACATTACAGTCTGAATAATAATCATTATTATTCTATTGACAGAAATGGTTTAGATTAAAATTACATTTACACACGTTCTTTTTTTATGCTAAAGGTAATGGATTACAAATTTTTATAAATAAATCTCTACAAAATTTTCATGTAAATACTCCATCATTACTCTCCATTTTCTAAATAAACAACTGTGTAAATTTTAAGACTGCATGTAAATATATGCACATATACATGACATGGAAAACCGCTGACTGTTACAAAGCACTGACACTGGAGACTCCTTCCATAAATGAAATGTTAAATAAACATCTCCTTACAGAAAACTTCACCACATCAACGATTATTTTTTAATCTGTTTACTTGTACACGTCCCTGTGAATGAGCTGTTACTAAAGAAACGATATCGTATCAGAACGAGTGCGTTAATATAAACCTGCACTACAGTCCGAGCCGCTGTTATAGGAAATTAATCAACACCTTCTGACCAATCAGAAGCCAGAATTCAACAGCGCTGTGGCACAAACCACTTAACTTTAGAAACAGCGTGTATTATTTATTTAATATCTACTTATTTTAATTAGCATAACTGATTCAGTCCACCCACTAATGCTACACGTCTCCGCTCGGCTGTGATCTGACGCCCTGTTGAAGTGTAACTGCGTTATTTTGTGCTTTTTCGTGTTTCGGTTCCTCACCGTTTCCTCGATGCTGAAATGAAGGTGAGAACTCTTTAGCTGCGATTCTGGCCAGTCTGCACTCCTCCTGCGCTTTGTGTGCCGCCGTCATGGCCGCCTCCGCCTTCCCCCTCGCGTGGGCCGTCCTGAGGAGAGAATAATAATAATAATAATAATAATAATAATAATAATAATAATCTGTTCAGGTGTCAGTTTTTGTCTGACAACATCAGGAAACATCTGCCGACATTAACTAGCTTACAACAAATATTCCAAGGCAATGCAGACTCACGTTTGCAAGTCCGTAATTATCCGCGTGACTCGGTTTGTACGAAAAGTTACCCAGGTTAAAAATTAGAGTTAGGAGTGGAGTTACAAGTGATGTGTCTTTCTTACGACTTCATCTGTATGAAATTAAACAAAATCCAGACACATCGTCCTCGCTCGTTCGAATTTGTATTTGTTCGAATCGCTTAATATGGATTTCTTAGACCAACAACTTCGGTAAAAAACAAACAAACAAACAAACAAAACAAAAAAACTGTTCTAGCTATCACATCCGAATGAACCACATCTCAGTCTCTTTACAGGATAATGCGTAAGGGGCATCTCTGCTAGACAGTTAATTAAGTAGCTAGAATCACATATGAATTAACATGAGCTAGCTAAGAAACCTAGCAAGCTACAGCGACCCCAACAGCAACGATAGCTAACATTTTACTTTTTTAAAATATGTATACTGTCAATAATATTTGAGCCTTGCTCACTTGGTTAGTTAACATAAAAACAGTATAGAAAATAAAACGTATTCAGATTACGTGTGTCACTTATAGATGTGTAAAATGCCATTTGTAAAGTAATTACTCAAGTAGCTTTTCCACCAGATGACTTATTTACTCGTCCTTGTATTTTCTTGATGACTTCCTTTACTTTCACTCAAGCGAGCTGTTGCCCCAGTAGCACTACTTTTACTTAAATCAGGGAGTTTTGTACGAGTTTAGATTCAAAACAAAACAAACGAAAAGAAAACTGCTTATGATTCGTATGATGATATGCTGTGATATGTGGATTATGGAGTAACCAATCAGGTTATTATGTAGTGAATAGAAAAGAGAGACTTTCTTGTGCAGTTGTTAAGTGAAAGACAGCAGATATTTGAACATTGTACTCAAGGAAAGTAATCGGTTGCTCAGAACTACACTGAAAATGACCAAAATAACATGTAACTAAAATAAAACTAGCATCTGCCCGCTGTAGGTGTTTAAAGTCATTGCTCCTGAATCCTCAGAAGTCATTCCACTACATTAAATGTAACTGATGAC
>JAKKZJ010000007.1:26954763-26964955 GCA_033441845.1 Pangasius mekongensis
TGTCCGTGCATGATATATAAAAATAAAATGCAAAATAGTCTGTGCTGGATCAAGTGCTATTCTATGCGCTGCTGAATAAAGAGTGTGGAAGCCATTTTGTTAACTTAAACCAGTGATAATTACAGCAAGGACGATTCATGAAGTAATATACTGACAACATACTAGACTCCTATTAGATTTACTGCAGTGTTTTCCATCTTCTCTTTGATATATCGTCGTATTAGTCTTTTTATTTTTCATTTGAAATTGTCTCTTGCTTTTATGCATTGTATAACATTTAACAGCAAAGGGGGAAAAAATGTGATCTGCTTTTTCAGTATGCATTTTGTATCCCTGAGTTTTGTCAGGTTTAAAGGTGAGTGTTTGTGTTTAAAGGCAGTGGTCTAGTCACTGTTGAAAACCCTGTCACAGATGCCTCTACTGAAGAAAAGAAAAATTTAGCAACCTCAGAGGCCTGAACTACACGCAGGTGATTTTAATATTCCGTACGGAGAGCCCAGAAAAGCGACTTAAGCATGTGCGTAACCCGACTCTGAATACCAGGAACTTTCAAGGTGTTAATATTCATGCAACTTCTGAACTTAAAACCTTGGATGTGTTTCTCCTGGTGGTAAATTTTCGATGTACTGAATTGGCATGCTTTTTTTTTTTTTTGGCATGCTTTAAAAATCAAGAACCAAACTTTAGGATTATTTCGGATCCTTGGGCTCTTCTAAAGGTCTTTGAGTTTTTAGATTCACACAGAAACAATGTGATTTTGGGAACATCGATTCCACACGCGATGTTCCATTTTAGAGCCATTTTTTGGTTTTTCTATTGCGTCATATGAAGAAACAAAGCTATCAAGAGTCTGTATTGTTATTGCATAATGCTAACAGACATGAATAGCTAAAAATGAAGCAACATTAGCATTTAGCATCAATGTCTCTTCAAGAAATACATGTCAGATTTTTATTACAATTTTTATTATTCAATTGTAATGTACTAAATCACAGACAGTACAATTGTCAATACTTCTATATTCAATGCTATAACTGTATAGTTTGTATTTGTATAGTTTGTATAACTGTATAGCTATATTTGTAATACTTTACTACATTATGTGGAAAAATGTTATAGGTTAAATATTTCATTTTATTCTTTTTTTTCCCCATTCACTCACACACACACACACACACACACACACACACACACACACAGAGAGAGAGAGAGAGAGAGAGAGAGAGAGAGGCAGTAAAATGTAAAATGAGTTTCAGGGTCATTTGAGGTGACATGCGATGTATTTAATGTGTCACTCTTCAGGATATGTGTACAGCACATTTATTTATTAAGGTGTGAGTCATGTTTGATTATAGACTACCGAGTCACCCGACCATGACCAGAAAAAAAAATACTCTGTTCATACAAACTTTGCAGAGGAGAAGACAGTGTGTACAGTGTGCTCATTTTTAAACAAATCTACACTTAACGAGTGGAGATTCCCGAGGGCTTCGCTTCTACCAATCCTGTTTACGAAGGGAATTTTAAAATATATAATAAAATATCAGTGTTGTTATAAAATGATCATGGGACAGAACACGGCTAAGCGGTGAACAGATCAGCAGGGTTAGCGTGTAATCGCTCGCTCTGAAACGAGGTCAATGGGATTTGAAGGGTGAGTGATGATCTAGATATAGCGCATGCATACCTCTGCACGTTTACACACACACACACACACACACACACACACACACACGACTGACTTTAAATGAGAAGGTGTCAATTCATTTTCTATAACCAGAATCGCAAAAAGGTTTATATTAATGCACTCGTTCTTACCTGGTATCGTTTCTATAGTAACAGCCCATTCACAGGGACGTGTGCAACGGACGCTCTACGTAAATGGATTAACAAAATAGTCTATATAGTGGATTTTTTTTCTCCGTCTTGTAAGGAGATGTTTATTTTAACATTTATGGGAGGAGTCTCCAGTGTCAGTGCTTTGTAACAGTCAGAAGTAGAGCTGTAACTTTTTTTTTTTTTTTTTTTTAGGTCTTAATACCTTCTAGAAAGAGAAAGAACAGAGGCTGGTCAGGGAACGACTGTTTATAGCTGCTAAGTAAGAACAGGATGTTCCATAACATTAAATGTAGCTATAAACAGATAAAAAGTTATTTAATAAATAAAAAGCTGTAATGATTGGGAAATTGCTGTGGTATACGAGGAATAAAACACTTGGGTGGGGATGTGCCGATATAGGAAAATAATCAGCTTCACAGTGTAACACTAACTCATCCTTCATTATTTTATAATAACAGTACAACATGTTAGCACGTAGCTAGTCGGCTAGTTAACAGTTAGGAAGCTAGTTTGAATTTCAGTGTGTCTTCGTTTGTGATCATTATTTTCATAATGTTACCATAACAACCACAGTTTCACAGTAGCTAAGTCAGCCAGCTACCTAAAGCTTTCCAAGTCATGTGATCCATTCATGCCGTCGCAAACTGTGCTCCGCCCCCAGAACTACTTAGAACGTCTGTCTTAGATAAAAAAAAACGTGACTTTCATGCTACGTTAACAAATTTGACCCGATCTTTATACTCGGAATGAGTCTGTAAGATAGGATAAGCATTTTAAAAAAATGAGTGTAGACGAATACACACAATAAAATTGTTAGATTTACGTACTGATATATCGTCACATCCTTAATTCATACGTATTTATATTACAGTAATGCAAATATCTAGTGAAATGTTGTCAAAGAGAGAGAGAAAGAGAGAGATTCAGATTTCTGTTTAGTCCTCATCGCTTCCGGATTTTTCTTCGGCAGGTCGCCAAAACCCTGTTGGCGTAATGCGGAAATCGCTCTCGGTATCCAGTGTGAACCCTCCTCCCTGCTGACAGCTAGCGACTTATTAGCTGTGACCCAAAAAAAAAACAAAAAAACAATATTGCCGTGATTAGTCATGCTAAAACCATCCTTCTGACACGAAGCGAAACGAAGACGATCCATCCGAAATGAAGCCTTACTGTTACATTACACAAATCAGATTCAGTTCAAACACACTCACGCACAGAAACACACACCGGCTACGCAATCTGCAGCCTTCTCACGTGTTCCTGATCGAGCCCCCGCTGTCCCACATCGACACACACATCTGCCAGTGTGCTGATACACCAGCGATCCATACCAGCCTCATTCAGCTCCATTTATCCAAATCACACTCAGCTTCTGTGCATAACTTAAAGAAGAAGAATCCAGGCATTTTAATCTTGAGTTTATGCGCTTAAGAGAAGTTAAGTGTTGTAAATATGCACTGCCCTAGTTGAGTTCTCAAATCTGATTGGTCTGAATCTGAAGATGTTGATTAATTCTCTATAACAGCAGCTCTGACAGTAGTCACAGGTTCATATTAATGCGCTCGTTCTAATACGTTATCGTTTCTATAGTAACAGCTCATTCACAGGGACTTATAAACAGATATAAACAGAGAAAAAAAAATCACTGTGAAGTTTTCTGCGAGGAGACGTTTATTTAACATTGATGGAAGGAGTCTCCAGTACAAGGACATACTGTATTTGTTGCATAATTTACGAATAAGTAGCACGAGTTCCACAAAAGCAAAAACAGATCCACAAATAAACAGTAAGTGATTAACAAATATAAAATGAGATCCAAAAAAAAATCAATAAAATGAGAAGCAGAAATATTTTTGTAATTCACACAGCCTCATTCGTTGTATAGTTTATTTGTGGAATTGGCTGCATTTGTTTGTAAATTGCTCCGAGGGCATTTGTGCCTCACATGGCATTTATTCTTGGATTTCTGAAACACTTCTCGCTCGACTCATGCAATTCAATCCACAAATATGTGTGTTTTCACTGGGTGTGCTCTAGCCAATCAGATAGCGAGATGACCTTTCACTAGCGCCCACATTACTCCAGCCAATCACACCAGATATATGCTCAACCAATCAACAAGTGCCAAGTAAGTGAGGCAGAACTCAGTCCAAGCATAAAACAGAGCACAGTGGAGGATTAAAGAAGCTGTATGTCATTTTAAAAAAGTGTTCCTTGATCTATATTTAATCATTTATTATTTTAAAGCTAGCTTGGAAAACTGATTTGCAGTATTGCCGTGCAATGAGTCTCACTAGATTCTGTGTTTCAGGCTGCGGTTTACTTTTTTCTGGGCCAGAAATGAGCTCCAGCTCCAGCTAGAAAATAACTGTGAAAAAAATGTATAAGGCGCACGTTCAACAGAGGAGGTGGGGTCAGGTGACGGAGGCTGATTGCAGCGGGCGATGAGTATGATGTAACGACCAGTTTTCACACTCACCTGGACAAAGCGATCTCTGCTTTCTGCTTTGCAATATCAGCCGCCTTCTCTGCGCCTTCGATGGCGCGGTCCACCTTCTCTCGGATCTTGCTAGCGCGTAGCGGGATTAGGTTCTTGCGTTTGCCGCTGACCAGCGCATTCTGCTTGTACTTCCCCTCCTCCTTGGTGCCATCGGGAAAGGTGGTGCAGCCGTAGCCATGGCGCTTGTTGCTCAACCACTCGCCTTGGTAACAGAGACCGTCCGAGCGTCGGCTCACGCCATAGCCGGCGCGCTTATCGTTCCTCCACTCACCCGCGTAGCTCTCGGTGGCCATAGCGTCCACGCCGTCATCGTCGTTGGCATCATCATTGGCGTTGGTGCTGGTGGGCAGGAGCTCTCCCTCTGCCTCACCCAGGCTCATGGTGGAGTTGACGTCTGAGGCGGCAGAGCTCACCGTACTCATGGCCGCCTCGCTCCGGAACGAGCTCTGCTTGCTGCGCTGGCTGGCCAGCGAGCTCTTCGACTCGGACTTGCGCAGACGCAGGCCACTGAGCAGAGAGCGCCGGAAGAAGAGGCCTTTCTTTTTTGCCTTCAGGAGCTCCGCCTCGCTGTGAGCTGTCAGGACAAAGCCTCCGCGTGATGCCGCCGGGCTGATGCCGCCCCCCGTGCCTGGCGTACCCGCCGTGCCGTTACTGTGCTCCGAGCGCAGAGAGTTTATTGAGGTGCGCAGTGGAGAGCGAATCACGGCCGCCATGCCGTATGGGACGCTCTGCCGAATGCCGTAGCCATGCCGCATGCCGCCCACCCACTGGCCCTGGTACGTACCTGCAGGAGGGAAAACACAAAAATGGAATGAAGTCAGAAAGGGATGTTTTGCTGAACGCAGTCATAGGTAGAAAAATTGCGCCCTTAAATTCAGGCCCAAATCTGTATAGTAAGTATGACTACATGTTTTTGTACTCGTCATGGAATTTTATTCAGCTCTGTACTTGTTGGTTGTCGTGCGCTGCTAGCTGCTAAACTCAGCCTGAGGTTTATGTTTAAGATGTTATAGCATTTAAAGAGTGCGTATAATAGAGTGTGTCTCAGTGCTCAGTGCTCGCAGAAGTGAAGTGCTCACATTTCTCTGCTTTAACACTCATGAAGATCTCTTAAAGTTTAAACGTTAACTGTTGTTTAAATGCCATAAAGCTGTTTTATCCTGTGACTTGTATTGTAGGAAGCCGCTGTAGTTCCTTTTTGATATTTTCACAGAGCACACTTTGCAGGCTGACTGTCAACATTAATCATGAAATGAGTTCAGATCGCTGTCCTTTCGTGTCGTCTGGTCATTAGTGGAACAAGGTACACTAGGCATATGATGCATAGTATCCTGTAGTGTTGGACGTTGGGATTGGAGCATTTTTTACGACTAAATGTGTACAGTACCGGAATAATACCCGAAACCTGTGTTTGTACAATTTTGTAAACTTGCACGAAGAATCTTGTAACCATTTAAGGACAAAGTGGAACTACACTACAGTCAGCATCAGTTCTACAGAGCCTAGAACCAAAGCAAGATGGCCGCCCTCGTAATGTTACAGTATTCAGATCTGTAGTTTACAGATGACAGTAACTTATAACCGAAGAACTGGCTGTGGTTCAATGCAGATATTTACAGAAAGGTTGTTGAGTGAGATAAGACCTAGCAACATTAGCACTGTAGCTCCAGAAGCAAATTTCATCAAACACCATTATTAACTCCATGTAGAACTTTGTTAAGATGGGAAAGTGATGCGCGTTTGATTTTTCTCCAAGCTTATATTTGGGAAACCACTAAAGCGTGTGGGTTTCCCCTGGACTCGGACAGCGAGTCGGCGAGTTAGAAGGCGTAGATGATCGGTGATTTTGATGATTCATCCTCGTAGGCTGGTGCTCTGAACACAAATTAAGCCGAAGCCCAGGACTTTTTCAGCAGAGCATGTTGTTGGTTATATTAAAGCTTTCTTGGGAGACTGCGCTAATTACACACTCAGCGTTACTGTGTGTTTAAAGAAGTCCTGGAAGCAGCATAATGTGCATTCAGTAAAGCGTCCTACGAAACCTGAATCATTAGAATCACCCATCATCTGCTCACAGTGCCAGTGTTAGGGAAGACGCACGGTCCTACATACGCACACACACACACACACACACACACACACACACACACACACACACAAACGTCTTATTTAGGAGCACATCAAGATTCAGGAAGTTAGCATACAAAGCTAATTATTGACATCATGGCTACAGGAAAACAACAAACTCTCAAAAGTGAGATTAAAAAAATAATTTTATTTTTACATCCTGGCTGAGTTCTGATTTTGTTTCATTTCATTTGATTATTCACCCTAAATTCATCAAATGTTAAAAATAATCTCCTCACGTCTGACTCATATTTATAATCATGCTTATACGAAGTTTTAATTGATGTAATTCACAGAAAAATAACATCCACAAGATGTATTTGTTGAGCAAAATATTAATTGGATGTCACTCTAACCCTCGAAACAGCTGCTAATGTAAGTGGGAAGAGAAACACGTCAGGATATGCTGTTATTGGAAAATAATCAACTTCAGAGTGGTAACAGTTGATTATTTTCCCATTGTCCATCACCCCATAGGTTTCATTATGTTCTCTTATACCACAGCAATGTGCTAACGTTTACAATTTTCTATTAATTAAAGAATGAAATGTCAGACTTTTTATCTGTTTATAGTTACTTTCAGCATTTTGGAATGTCCAAGAAACAAGTTACTTCCTGTTCTCACTCACGCTATAGCAGCTATAAACAGCCGTTCCCTCTCCATCCTCTCTTTTTTCACTCTTTTTAAGTTAATAAGACAAAAAAAAAAAATACGCAGTTTGCTGTTACCAAGAAACCGCGAAAAAGCGTGAACTCCTCTGTCCAGAAGATGTCAGTATACAAAGTTACAAAGCGCTGACACTGGAGACTCCTTCCTTGAATGTCAAATAAATGTCTCCTTACAAAGAAAAGAAAGTCCCTGTTAATGATCTGTTGCTATAGAAACGATAACATTTTAGAACTAGTGCGTTAATATAAACCTGCGCTACTGTCAGAACGGCACTGAACAGCACAACAGCAAATGTCTCTTTATAATTTTTTTTTTTTTTGCAGGATTTCTCACTTAGCCACGATCCTACTGGAGTCTAAACGAATAGTTTCTCTCTTTTTTTTTAAAGACATGCAGCTTAGTCTTTAACAAAGCTCACAAAGCTCACATTAAAAGGCAACACTGAAAAGCCCAGGGTGATATTTTAAACCTCCCAGGTTTCATTTGCGTTCAGAAAACCGTTGGACAAAGCGTGACTCACCAAAAAGCCACTCTCATGCACAGATGGCCATTTTTTTTTTTTTCATAATACCTTTCATTTCGTGGAGCTGGAATAAAACAAGACTGAAATAAGAGTTATTTTTTTTAGAGAGATGTGTGAAAGTACTCTATTTGTGTCCTAGTTTTTTGTATTCATTGTTCCTTGTTTAAACATTAACTTAACAATGCTGAATCCTGGACTGTGATTGGTCAGAAGGTGTTGGTTAATTTTCCATAACAGCAGCTCTGACAGTAGGGCAGGTTTATATTAATGCGCTCGCTCTAATACGTTGTTGTTTCTATAGCAACAGCTCATTCACAGGGACTTGGACGGCACCGCTAATGATAAAAAGGTTAATAAAGCGTAGATATGGCGAGGTTTTCTATAAGGAGGTGGTTATTAATTTAACCTTTATGGAAGGAGTCTATAGTGTCAGCGCTTTGTAACAGTCGGAGGAAAAGCTGAGGCTTTAGGTTTTCAGTAGGTTTTAGTTCTCTTATGTGTAACTATAAATGGATAAATAGTGCAACGTGTTGCTCTTTAATAAGGAAACATTGTAATCATTGTCAAATTGCTGCGGTATAAGAGGAATAAAACACTCCACATCATGCTGTTATAGTAAAATAATCAACTTCACGGTGGTAACAGTAACTCTGCTTCATCACACCGCCGTGACTTTAATATACATGTTATTTTTGGTTACTTTTTGTTTTATTTTATTGCAGTTCTGTCACCAAAAGCTGAAACAGAATGGTGCTGTCCATGGTGCTGAAAAGTGAGACAATCTCAATCTCTCTCTCTCTCTCTCTCTCTCAGATCATTTAGATCTGTGCCATCATTTTTGTGTATCTGTGTGTGTATGTGTGTGTGTGTGTGTGTGTGTGTGATGTAATTATGATCCCAGCATGCCAGTGATTCATTCAGCCTTCTAGAACATGCTGCTATTACCGGAGTCACCTCACACACAAACAACACACCACTCTGTCTCTCTATCTCTGTCTCTCTTTTTCTCTATCCCTCCATCTCTTCATTCTTTCTCTTTCCCACTATCCATCTCCTTTCTAATCCCCCTTGTTCTTCTCCTTCCTTCTGGCTTTTCCCAATTTCTATTCGCATTGCTTTGCTTCTGTTTTGTCTCTCTCTTCTTTCTTACTTTTTTTTTTAACTAACTAGCTACCTTCATTGCTAGCATGCTAAATAACTGGTTTGTTAACTAGTTATACTGTTAAATATCTAGCGTGCTGACAGTCTGGGCTGCCAGAGAAATAAAGTTGCACTAATTCAAACACAGAAAACATTAAAATGACATCCGATAGCGGTAAATTTCAGCTCAGCCACCGTGTCAGTGGGGAATCTCCTGGACGAAGCTGTGTCGGTTTATGAGGCAGAGAAATCCACAGCGCTAAACATGGCATTGTTTTCCTGCTACAACACACCCGGTTACACACATCTGCTCACCATCCAGCTGTTCACAACGTAGATCAGGTGAGATATAGCAGGTAAAACATCTGTACAAAGACGTGGCCTTTTAGACCTTTATACAAAAGTTCTCATGAGTTTTAATAAATTGTAATAAACAATACACTTGCCCAGAACCAGCAGCCTAAAAACAAGAAAATGAGAATTTCCACCATTTCAGGTTTAATGAGAGTACAGTAGGGTGTAATAATATTATCAGCTGTGCAGTCAGGAAGTGCTTGGTGGCAGCAGAACTTGCAAAAACTCAGCTGGACGGCGGAGTTTCTGATGATTCTGCAGCAATTCACAGTGAACAGTAACATGAGTGAATACTTGTGCAATCACAACAAGCAGCTTTTAAAAAAAAAATTTTAAAGTAATTTTGCAAATTATATTGATGTTTGAAATTTCAGGAGGTTCAGGACAAAAAAACAAGTTCGAAGTTGTAACTAGAGATGTAAAGCTTTACAAAAATAAATGTATTTTGTACATTTAATTTAATTTAATTTTTGCATTTTAATTTTTTATTTAACTTACATTTAAAATATACATTTTTGTTTATAAAAATAAACAAAAATCTGTACAGAAATCTGTAGAAATGTAAACTTTTTTATTTACAGAAATAAATATAAAAAAATGAACACTGAAAAAGCTGGACAGAAAAATGTGTAAAAAATGTTTTACGATTTTACAATTTTTAATATTTAGTATAAAACATTAAGATTGAATCAGCTGCTTCCAGTCAGTTCGTAATTATGTAGAAACAACTTATATAACTTATCACTGTATTGATATTATATCGTCATATCACCCAACCCTAGTTGTAACCCTACAAACCATGGACACATTCCCAGGAAGTAAACGGTTACTGTTTTGTTTTTGTTTTTTTTATCTTTAAATATTAATAGGCTGGTTAATGGTTTTATGGAGCCTCAGTTCCACTGATAGTACGGAAAAGAAAAGCCACAACGAGCTCCAGAATAATCTCCTTCATTTAGTGGAACTAATCTTACAGAGATATGATCAGAGCAGTGTGTGTTCGGTCACGGAGCTCTGCGCTCTTAAACACAGCTGCGTA
>JAKKZJ010000007.1:26966027-26977617 GCA_033441845.1 Pangasius mekongensis
AACTAATCTTACAGAGATATGATCAGAGCAGTGTGTGTTCGGTCACGGAGCTCTGCGCTCTTAAACACAGCTGCGTAGTTGAGTCTGCGATGTAGCGCATGTTCTCATGTTCTCATGTTTAAGCATGAACACTCAACAGGCTAAAGTCGTTCTTTAAGCACCGGACCCCGTTAGGAACCGTTATTAAGCGCATAATCCTACACACTCCATGACTGCAGGCATCCATTTCTACTCTTCCTTTTATTTATTTATTCTCTTTTCTCTCTTATAATCCCTCTCTTTCAGTTATTTATAGAAGAAAATATTTATTCATCTGAAAAGGGCTAAAATGGTGACAGCATGGAGGAGGCGATATGGTATTATGTAAGATTTAGGTACATCGTAGTGATCAGTGGTGAAGATCAACTATCCTGCTAAACGATAGTCGGTTAGATGTTAATTCATTAGTGTAAATGTTAATTCATTAGTGTAAATGTTAATTCTAAAATGTAGATGGTAATTCTACAGTGTAGATGTTAATTCATTAGAGTAGATGTTAATTCGTTAGAGTAGATGTTAATTCAACAGTGTAGATGTCAATTCATTAGTGTAGATGTTAATTCGTTAGAGTAGATGTTAATTCTAAAGTGTAGATGTTAATTCGTTAGAGTAGATGTTAATTCAACAGTGTAGATATTAATTCGTTAGAGTAGATGTTAATTCAACAGTGTAGATATTAATTCGTTAGAGTAGATGTCAATTCATAAGTGTAGATGTTAATTTGTTAGAGTAGATGTCAATTCATAAGTGTAGATGTTAATTTGTTAGAGTAGATGTTAATTCTACAGTGTGCACTCTAGTTCCAAACTAGATGAGCTAATTCAAACCTATAAGAATGAATTAAATTCAGTTGATTCCATACTGTACTGTAAAAAAAAAAAAAAATTAATTTTTTTTTGTAAAAAAATAAATAATGGACAGAGGAGTGACTGAGGAGTGACAGAGGAGTGACTGAGGAGTGACTGAGGAGTGACAGAGGAGTGACTGAGGAGTGACTGAGGAGTGACAGAGGAGTGACAGAGGAGTGACTGAGGAGTGACAGAGGAGTGAAAGTGATTACAAACGCGTCGTTATGCACTTAACTGATACAGTAGAATTATATGAATAAAAAACAAACTCATATTATAAGCGCTCTTCGCTCTCCTGTCGTCACAGCTCTGACGTGTGTGTGTGTGTGTGTGTGTGTGTGTGTGTGTGTGTGTGTGTGTGGTGTGTGTGTGTGTGCACGTGTGTGTGTGTTCTCAGCTGCAGTAAGAGTGTACTACCGGTGAAACAGGAACACACAGACGTCCCTCATGTACGTCACACTGCTGAATGAGGTCACGTTCGACAGCACCGGGGGAGTAAACTTTCTGACTGACAACAATAACAACAACAACAACAACAACAACAACACACACACACACACACACACACACACACACACACACACACACACACACACACACACACACAGTGCCTAATTAACAGTCACAGTGTCAAATGCACTCTTACAGTGACGGATTAACAGCTAGACCCTTCAGTTTGTACCTGCGACGTCGCATCAGCACCCACACTGTTAAACTCCTGCTCATGTTTCGTGTTGAATGAACACCTACGATCTTGAGTTAACCTTTACTGCACTAAACGAACACCTCTAAAGCGTGGATTTTCATTAATTCCACCCCGTGTGAGCGATTTCGACGATAAGACCCTGATTTTCTCATCCGTGTGTGTGCGGTTTGGGATGTTTCGCTCTCGAGATGCGCTGTTTTTGACGCTAAAAGGGCAGCTAGCATGTTTATATACGAAACATACATACATTTAATAGCAGTACATTATAACTAGAAGAAATAAAAACAGCTGAAAGTACACTTCAAGAATGAAATATTGGTAAGTGAAAAATCGTGAATATATGGGCAAATTTATCTAACAATTCTTATTATTCAGCCTGTTTTTAGATGATTTTACACATTTCAAGCTGTAAATTTTCTTCTTCTATTTGCATCCGTAATTTCGCTTCTTTTTAGAAATAAATACTTAATTTATGAAAAATGATCTCAAACTACAGGGTGTCCCAGAAGTCACATTTTAGCCAAAGGTCTTCCAAAATTTTCATAATTAGTTTCTATTATATATTATTTTTTTCAGATAGCCTTTAAGAACGTCTTTGACAAAAGACGAGTGTACTGAAATCATTCTCATGGCCGGATCGGGAAGCTGTCGCAAGCTTGCGACCAGGTGTGTTAACACGAGCTCATCGTGAGTGGGAGAGACGACTCTGTGTGTTTACACAGAAATGGTTTGTAAATAAAGTTACATTTTTTTACTAAAAAGCGTTAATGTAAGGAGATTTCTGGGACACACTGTAGGATAAGAGCTTGAAATTAAAAATGTAAAAATGTTACATGTTACTAACACATCTGATAGAGCAGCTTCCCAGAGTTGCGTCATTTTTAACGAGACTACTGGCTTAAAAATGACCCAACTGTTGTGTTACCTTGCATATTATTATTATTATTATTAGTATTAGTAGTAGTAGTAGTAGTAGTATTAGTATTAGGAGTAGTAGTATTAGTAGTAGTAGTAGTAGTATTAGGAGTAGTAGTATTAGTAGTAGTAGTAGTAGTAGTAGTATTAGTAGTAGTATTAGTAGTAGTATTAGTAGCAGTAGTAGTAGTAGTAGTATTAGGAGTAGTAGTATTAGTAGTAGTATTAGGAGTAGTAGTATTAGTAGCAGTAGTATTAGTAGTAGTAGTAGTAGTAGTAGTATTAGTAGCAGTAGTATTAGTAGTAGTAGTATTAGTAGTAGTAGCAGTAGTATTAGTAGTAGGAGTAGTAGTATTAGTATTAGTAGTAGTATTAGTAGCAGTAGTATTAGTAGCAGTAGTATTAGTAGTAGTAGTAGTAGTATTAGTAGCAGTAGTATTAGTAGTAGGAGTAGTAGTAGTAGTATTAGTAGTAGTAGTAGTAGTATTATTAGTAGTAGTAGTATTAGTAGCAGTAGTATTAGTAGTAGTAGTATTAGTATTATTATTAGTATTAGTAGTAGTAGTAGTATTAGTATTATTATTAGTATTAGTATTAGTATTACAGGCATTGAAATATCTTTTAAAAGAATCTACTTTGTTTTCGCTGCAATTTGCCGTAATTCTGTTCCAGACTGCACAGAGACTGCATGGTGCAGCAGTGTGTTTACAGCCATCACAAATTTAGCTATAAATATACCTGTGAGTTATATGCACGGTTTCTCTCCGCAGAGTGTCGCTAGCCCAACATCACCGAGTGCTCCATCCTGAATAGCATCCTGTCTTAACAGCGATGAACGACAACTAACAGAAAAGACGTTATTCCCAAAAATACACAAATGTGATGGTAATTGGGCAACACCTGCGAGGTTATTTCGGGACGTGCACGACAGTTACAGAGCTAACGATCGAACAAACATAATGCCCGTTAACGTTACGTAACCGATAGGGGTGAATTTATTTATGAATATTAAAAACACAGACATTAATTTCCTGAATATACCAATTACTGTACCAATATTGCTTCTGTGATACTTAAATACAGTAGTTTTTAGTTTTCCACTAATTCTTTCCATCTGGTGTTTTTTATTTATTTATTGTTATTTTGTTGTTGTTGTTGTTTGTTTGCTTAATTGTTGTCGTTGTGTTAATTGTTGTTGTGTCTTTCGCTGCCTTCTTTGCCAGGTCATTCTTGTAAAAGAGATTTTTTAATGCAATGAGTCTTTATCCTAGTTAAATAAAGGTTACTTACTTACTTACTTACTAAATATCAAATTCATGCTGTTAGGAAGAGAGAAAGAGAGAGAAAGAGAGAGAAAGACAGAATCACGGCTGACTCGTCCGAGCCTCTGGAGCGACAGCGTGAGGAAGATGCTCCCTCTTTCAAGTTAGCTTAAACGACATTCAGATTCCCCGCACCGAGTGTACACTGATAATGATAACAAGGACGTGTGTGACGAGCGACCCGAGTGCGAATTCTAATCAGCTCCTAGCAAAGCGTTTCTGAGAATCACTGAACATCTGATTGAATTTAGCAGGAAATGAACCTGTGGGGAAAAACACACCCACACACACACACACACACGCAAGAAAAATACTCATGGAGAGATGATGTGATTCTCTGTGTGGATAATGAGCACGAAAGATCAAAGGTCATGTCATAAATCATAATAATTAGCTATTCGTTGTCACGTTACCGAGAAACTCCTCTGTCCTGAAGATGTCGGAAAACTTACAGCTTTACCTCTGACTTTTACAAAGCACTGACACTGGAGACTCCTTCCATAAATATTAAATAAATGTCTGCTTAGAGAAAACGTCACCATTTCAACAATTGCACAAGTTTATTTTTAATGGAGCGCCCGGCGTGCGAGTAAACGAGCCGTTACTGTAGAAATGACAGCGTGTTAGAACGAGCGCTTTAATATAAACTCGTGATTATTTACTCTGTCATCATTTCTTTTCCCTGTGAAATGCCTCTGGAAGAGACGAGAAAGTAAAAATTGATAGACTAAACACGCACAAGGACCGACGACAGAACTGTTCGTACAACTCTTCGGTTCGGTTCTTCGGAGAGGAAATGCCATGAAACCAGTCAGAAATGATTAGAAACGGTTTATTTTTCACTTCGGTTTGTTCTGAACAGAAACGATATTTTTCCCTTCCTGCTCCATCGTTCCCCATCTTTACCTGCAGTCTGTTCAGAACAAAATCAAAGAACAGGTAATAACGGGGTTTTTTTTAGATATAATAGCCTTCTCTGCTTATAGGGCGTAAATATAAACCAAACAGAAACGTGTATTTATTTTTGAAAATTTCAGGCCATGCGTTTTTGAGTGTAATTCGTTGCTTGCAGAAAAGGAATCGTAGGAAAAATACTTTCTAAACCGATTTTCCTGCCGTTGTCCATCTCTGAAAACCTCTGATCTAATGTCAGATCTTTGTGTAGCAGGAAGTGACGGATCCTGAACAGGATGTTTAGGTTTTTAAGCTTTATTTTCATGAAATCACACTGTAATGGAAAATAAAATCATTAACTGGTTAAGCATTTTTTAAAAATAATGTTTTCACTCTGGAACAATTTAAAGATTACGTTCAATGAAAAGTTACATTTGTTTTTCGTTTTTTGTTGCTGGTTATGTTTCTAGTCGCTGAGTAGCGCAGTACAGACGTTAAAAAAATCACGAATGCAAAGAGGCATCAATATATAACACATTTCTCATAGTTTCATTGTCGAGTTATTCACAGACGTTAGATTTTAGCTCTTATGTCTGATATTTAACCTTTTTATTAAAACAATTATTAGAAAAACAGACGGAACCTTATCACTTCAAGGACTAAAAATATTTACTGCAAGATTTTTTTTTTTGTCACATGACCCACTCCTGACCTGAGTGAGTGTGAGAGTGAGTGAGTGAGTGTCTGTGTGTGAGAGAATGTGTGTGTGAGTGTGTGTGTGTGGTAGTGTGTGAGTGAATGAGTGAGTGAGTGTGTGTCAGTGTGTGTGATTGAGTGAATGAGTGTGTAAGTGCGTGAATGTTTGAATGTGTGTGTGAGTGAATGTGTTGTGAGTGTGTGTGAGTGAGTGAATGTTTGAATGTGTGTGAGAGTGAGTGTGTGAGTGAGTGTGTGTAAGTGTGTGAATGTTTGAATGTGTGTGAGTGAATGTGTTGTGAGTGTGTGAGTGAGTGAATGTTTGAATGTGTGTGAGAGTGAGTGTGTGTGAGTGAGTGTGTGCCAGTGTGTGAGTGAGAGAGTGAGAGAGTGAGTGAGTGAGTTTGTAAGAGAGTGAGTGAGTGAGTGAGTGAGTGAGTAAGTGTGTGAGTGAGAGAGTGAGTAAGAGAGAGTGAGTGAGTGAGAGAGTGAGTGTGTGAGTGAGAGAGTGAGTGTGTGAGTGAGAGTGAATAAGAGTGAGTGAATGAGTGTGAGTGAGTGAATGTTTGAATGAGTGAGTGAGTGAGTGTGTGAGTGAGTGAATGTTTGAATGAGTGAGTGAGTGTGTGAGTGAGTGAATGTTTGAATGTGTGAGTGTGTGAGAGATTGAGTGAGAGTGAGTGAGTGAGTGAGAGAGTGAGGGAGAGAGTGAATAAGAGTGAGTGAATGAGTGTGTGACTGAATGAGAGTGAGTGTGTGAGTGAGTGAATGTTTGAATGAGTGAGAGAGTGAGAGAGTGAATGTTTGAATGTGTGTGTGTAAGTGAAAGTGAGTGAGAGAGTGAATGAGAGTGAGTGTGTGAGTGAATGAATGAGTGAGTGAGTGAGTGAGCTTCTCCTCTCCTCTTCTCCTCTCCTCCTTTCTCCTCAAGGCCGATTTACAGTCGTTATTTAAAAAAAACATGCATTCACTGATAGCGAGGCTGAATATGTCTGTATTCAGAGTGTATCATGTTTCTTTCTTTCTTTTCATCCTGTTGGTGGCGTGAGCGCTTTTAACACTGCGTCTCCTACAGTGAGAGAAAACCACGCAGGTGAGGACTGAGACTCCTGCAGAGCGCAAAGTGGCTTCTAATCCACTCGCACTATGAATTATTCATCTCTGCCTTTTTTTTCAACAAGTCAGCACTTTTAGTCCAGAGTAATTGTGTGTGTGTGTGTGTGTGTGTGTGTGTGTGTGTGTGGAGACAGACAGAGAACGCACAGCTCGGGGTGGGACGATAAGACAAAAACATCATATCACAAAGACGTGTCTTTGTTCCCTGTCTACAAAAAGCAATGTATTTTTATTTTTTATATTTAAAAAAAAACATATGCAATTATTTAAAAATGACACTTTTCATGATATCCACAATACAGTTTTACCTTTTAATCTCCGACAAAATGTTTCTATAGTAACAGCTCATTCGCAGTGACCGCTATGGCAGATGCTCCACTAATAATAAATGGATTTTAAAATAATAATAATAATAATAATAATAATACTTGTTATGGTGAAGTTTTCGGTAAGGACATGGAAGGAGTCTCCAGTGTCAGCGCTTTGTAACAGTCAGAGGTGAAGCTGTAACTTTGAGTTTCCCGACATCTTCGGGACAGAGGAGTTTACGCTTCTTTGCGGTTTCTCAGTCACATGACAAGCTGAACATTAAATGTAACTATAATGGGATAAAAAGTATGCCAAAAAATCAACTTCATTGTGGTAACAGTAACTCTGCTTCATCACACCACACTGTCGATTATTTTCCTATAACGGTCTCTCTCTCTCTCTCTCTCTCTCTCTCTCTCTCTCTCTCTCTCTCTCTCTCTGTTTTTCTCTTTCTGTGTGTCTCATTCCCTGTCTCTTTCTCTCTTTCTCTCTCTCTGTCTCTCTTTTTTTCTCAGCCTGTCTTTCTCTCTGCCTGTCTCCTTTCCTGTCTGTTTTTCTCTGCCTCTGTCTCTCTCTCTCTCTCTCTCTCTCTCTCTCTTTTCCCTGTCTCTTTCTCTCTGTCTCTCTGTTTCTCTCCTTTTCTCTGCCTCTCTCTCTTTCTGTCCCTGTCTCTTTCCCTGTCTGTTTTTTTCTGCCTCTGTCTCTCTCTCTCTCTATCTGCTATCTTCCAGTCTCCCAGTCTCTTTCTCTCTGTCTCTCTTTTCTCTCTCTCTTTCTCTGCTATCTTGTCAGTCTCTCTCTCTCTCTCTCTCCTGTGGAGGTGATTAAGCTGTGCAGATTAGGGCCATGCAGGTAAACACCATTAGCGGAGTCAGCTGGCCAATCGGAGCGAGGGAGCAGCAAGTCCCCAGTGACATGCTGACCTGCTGCGGGAGACGGTGTGGGTTTCCACAGCAACTTACTGTACCACACACACACACACACACACACACACACACACACACACACAGTGAGTGAGCGATAGAAATAAAGAGGCAGAGAGAAAGAGGAAGATAGAGAGAGATGATGCTTTGTTTGCTTTGCTGTTGCTAAGTGCAGGTTCAGCTTCATGCAACTTAGTCTCAGCTGAATTTCACAACTGTTTTAAAAAAATAAACACACCCACACAACACACACACACTTCTTGCTAGTTAGCTAATTTATATTATAATTTATATTGCTGTAACAAAGACTACGTAGCTCGCCTAAAACCTACATCAGTAAACTAGCTATCTAATGCTAGATATCTAAGTCCTGTTCTTAATAAGGAGTTGCCTATAATGGACATGTTTAGCTAGCTAACCTTGTTCAACTTTGTTTACAAGGTTATACTTGTAAAACATTACATCTTGAATGTGTCCACAAAGCATTAAGAGACTTGTAAGCTTTCGGTTTCTCTCTGGTATAAACACTCAGAGTTTCTATGAGATGTGTATATACAGCATGTCTGATCATCGCAGGCTACACCGCCGCTTAGATTCTCTTCTAGCGTTACACCACATGAAAGTATTAGTTTAGCGAAACAGCACTTCCTGTCTTTTAGTGCTAATCCATAATAATAAGTGGAGAACATTTTAGCTAATATCAGCCTGATTCCTAAATAAAATTCTTGATAGATTCTCAGGCAGAAAGGAAAAGAGATAATCCGCATTCACACATGAGAAACACGATCGAGGGTCATAACCAGGAAACAACAAGAAACAAGAAAACACAGAAGCAAGGCTTGAAAGTTTGAAGGCTTTGCACCAGGACTAAGACACAACAGGGTATAAACAGACAAACTCATCAAGGATGAACTGAAAACAGGTGAGAAGTATGGGGAACATACACAGGACAGGGGTGGAGACAAGACAAGAGAGGGAATTCATGACAAGTCCTGTCTCAGCTGAGCGAAGTGCTCGGGATGGGTTATACTGCTTCAGGAAATCAGCAAGGCATGCTGGAGTGAAACGTCATTCAGAGCTTTACGCTTCATCGTCAGGAATTTGTATCAATCAATGCAGCCAGAGTTAAAAAATACGTGAGTTACTGTACCTGAGTATTATGTTGGTAGATATATATTTTACTCAATATTACTGAAATTGAATACTCTTGTACTCTTACTCAGGTAAATTTCCAAGAAGAAAACAACACACTTCTTACCCCTACTTCTTACAATTCCATTTTGATCTTCAAATTACTCATTTAAAATTTTCAATGCCATTAGATTTTTATTCTATTTCGTGCCTGCTCATCTGCTACACCAATCATTTGTGTCTTCGTTATTTCACTTTTTAAAAAAAAATCAAATTCGCGTCAATGTCGAATAAAACCCCACACAACGGTACTGAAAAAAATGGAAGTGCACAGACGCCGCGTAAAATGATTTCCGGTAAGCTGGATCGTCTGCAGATTTAAATGAATAAATAAATCTGGATTGTTCATTGTCGATCTTAAATACTCGAGTATATTTAAAATGATGACACGTTTTGACTTTCATTCAAGTCCGTTTTTATCTTTATCTATTTTTACTTGACACGGTCCCCCGTAATTTTACTTAAGTACAATTTCTCAGTACTTTTCCTCCCCTGCGCCAGTTTAGCTTGAATAAGATGGGTGTAATTAGCCTTGATTTTCTTTTCCTGGTAAGGAAAGCAGGCTGCTGCATTGGGAACGCGCTGAAGCTTTATTTAAAGAGACGTCAGGACAGCAGCATGTTACATTCATCCAAATTAGCAGGCTAGTTTCTCAGAGTTGTGGGAAATTTCAATGCACTTTTCAGTAAATGTTTCTGTTCATCCAGGTCTTTATGATGTCGTTGGCTGTCATTGTTCTAAATGTAAACAAAATGCTGGCGCAACACTGGTGTAGATGATTTTATATCAGGTTCTCAGCAGAGAGACAGCAGAGCGTTTGTGATGTAAATGGATCTCAGGGGCGTTTTTGCTTTAAGCTTTCGAGCAGAAACACGCAACAGGACGTTCAGCGTTGCATTCTTGCGTGTCCAATGAAGTTGCCGTGGAATGAAATTGTTGGTTAAAATGTAAAAGTGTCTGTTTCAGGAAACGTGTGAAATAGACAACTAAAACATCCCTCGGTGACACTTTCAGTGTGAACTGACCTTTAGCTGGACAGCATAATAACCACTGTCCAGTTATAGAAGTCTGGAATGTGTAATTGAGCCTTAAATAATCCACAATATTTTAAAACTCTGTTCTGTGAGCTTTGTTTGCAAGGTCGAAGCAGTGCTACGTCATCAAGACGCATTTGAAAATGTAGATCATTCACAAAGCTAGCCCGTTCTGCACGTCTCTAAATCTCAAACAAAAACAAATCTTTGGCCGTTCTTTGAAGAAAATGGAAGAAACCATGGAGGTCAAGAAAATAGATGCATGAGACTATTATCCCGATGAACTAACAGTAAGTTCAAGATCACCCAAGAACTACGGAGCCATGCCAACTGATTCAAGGGCTATTTGAAGTTGGACAAAAACAAGTCTGATGTCTTTACAGTTATATTATATAGCTCTGGATGTTGATTAGATCAACTGTAGCATTAAGCATTAAGATGCCAAAAAATGTAAAGCCTTACATTAAGCTTCCCTTAACTGACATTATTTAACACTTCAGCATTAATACACCGTCAGTATTTTTTACTCCTTCATTTCTGCCATTTGGTTCAAATTTTAATAAATTCACTTCTATATCATTCATAAAATTTGTTGTTCCGACATCCATTTTTAGATTTTTGTACTGTGTATTTTGTTTAATATGGCAAAATTCAAAACTAGAGTTTTGGTGTTATGATGAATGTTAATGTTACAGCAAAGTGTGTTTTAGTGTTACAGCGGAGTGAGTTTTAGTGTTACAGCGGAGTGTGTTTTAGTGTTACAGCGGAGTGAGTTTTAGTGTTACAGCGGAGTGTGATTCAGTGTTAAACCTGAATGTGATTCGTGTTACAGCTGAGTGTGTTTTAGTGTTACGGTGGAATGTCTTTTTGTGTTACATCGGAGTGTGTTTCGGTGTTACAGCAGAGTATGTTTTAGCAGAGTGTTTTGGTGTTACAGCGAAGTGTGTTTCGGTGTTACAGCAGAGTGTGTTTCATTGTTTCAGCAGAATGGGTTTTGGTGTTACAGCAGTGTATGATTCAATGTTACAGCAGAGTGTTATTGGAGTTACAGCAGAGTGTGTTTTAGCAGAGTGTTTTTGGTGTTACAGCAGAGTGTGTTTTAGCAGAGTGTTTTGGTGTTACAGCGAAGTGTGTTTCGGGGGTTACAGCAGAGTATGTTTTAGCAGAGAGTTTCGGTGTTAAGCAGAGAGTTTCGATGTTACAGCAGTGTATGATTCGGTGTTACAGCAGAGTGTGTTTTGGTGTTACAGCAGAGTGTGTTTTGGTGTTACAGCAGAGTGTGTGTTTGGTATTACAGCAGTGTATGATTCAGTGTTACAGCAGAGTGTGTTTCAGTGTTTCAGCAGAGTGTGTGTTTGGTGTTACAGCAGTGTATGATTCTGTGTTACAGCAGAGTGTGTGCTTGGTATTACAGCAGTGTATGATTCAGTGTTACAGCAGAGTGTGTGCTTGGTATTACAGCAGTGTATGATTCAGTGTTACAGCAGAGTGTGTTTCGGTGTTACAGCAGTGTATGATTCGGTGTTACAGCAGAGTGTGTTTTGGTGTTACAGCAGAGTGTGTGTTTGGTATTACAGCAGTGTATGATTCAGTGTTA
>JAKKZJ010000007.1:26985921-26997257 GCA_033441845.1 Pangasius mekongensis
TACACTTCGATCACATCTTGATTGTTTTATTTCAAATCCATTGTGGTGGAGTATAAAGGCAAAATCACAAAAACTCTCTCATTGTCCAAATACTTCCGGACCTAACTGTATGTGAGCATGATGTAAGTTGCATTTTATTTATGTTTATTTATTTTATCGCAGAATTCCTGCCAGATTAGATCATGCTAGCTAACTAATCTGTGTTATGATTGTGATACTGTGATAATGAAATAACATTTTAAAAAGGTCAGGATATCATCCCCTAGCCAGCATTAGCAGTGAAGACTATAGCTAATTGAACGCTTGTAAGTATGACTTTAAATCCTCACAGAAATCCTGTCAGATTATTTTATGTTAAATCCTGTTTTAGCTCATAACAGCCACCTAGCTAGCATTAGCAGTGGATATTAAAAATGTCCCACTTGAAATCCTTTCAGAAATCCTGTCAGACCATGTTAGCCAGCTAGCTACAATTATCCATGAAGATCAGATCAGCTAAATCATTTAATATGACTTAAAATTCTCTCCGAAGCTTGAGCTCGTGTTAGCTACCTAGCTATAATTAGCCATGAAGATCAGCTAAATGAATATATAATACAACTTAAACTCCTCTCAGAAATCCTGTCAGAGTACTTAGCTTAGCTAATGTTTTGGTTATATGTACTGTGGTACACTCAGATGAATGCACAGCTGAAGCAAGCTGTGCAAACACGACTTCTGTTGCAGGAGATGGTTTAGCTGATGTCGCCACTTTAGCTCGGGCCTGCTGTTCATTAGCATTAGTGCAGGACAGTGTGTGTGTGTGTGTGTGTGTGTGTGTGTGTGTGTGTGTGTGTGTGTGTGGTCGGTCTTTTGAGCACAGCGAGGCATGCAGAGCGTAGGAGTGAGAGAAAAGAGAGAGAGAGAGAGAGACCAGAGTGATGATGCAGAGGAGGTTGTGAAGCACGACAGGTGTCTCCTTAAGAAGAGAGTGTTGTCATGAAACGCTCTTCTAAACAACAGAACAAAGGAAATGAGTCTGCATTGGGGTTTTCTGTCCACATGTTTTTATGCTAATGTTGAATTTGTGTATAACAAAAGCTAAAAATAACAGCAGATATTCTGAAAAATAGAGCAAGTGTAGTGGAAGTGATTTCCTGTGTAATCTGTATTGCAGTTTCCTCCTCGCAAGCTCAATCTAGCCGTAGTTTAGTAATATAACAGATCACTCATACAAACTTCGCTGAGGTCCAGACAAGGCAGGGTTACTCAAAACCGGAACCTTTCAAACCCTGTCTTAAACTTCAAAATCGCCGACAGGGGCAATGTTGCCAATTCTTTTCAGATGAAAGTAGCTAATGCATGACCAAAACGTCACTATAAGTCACTGAATGGCATCATAGACTAATTTGCATATTCATTTATTAGTCTTGATCATTTGCATATCAAATTACAAATGTGGGTATATGAAGCAGATGAAAAAACAAGCAATTGTAGTGAGGAAATTCGACATGAAGGAAGTAGTTACAGACGGAATAACTCACTTTTATTTGTTGATTTTTGATTGGTCTTTTGGAACAATATAGATCAATGATTGGTCTTTTGGAGCAATGGTGATCAATGATTGGTCATTTGGAGCAATGGTGATCAATGATTGGTCTTTGGGATCAGTGGTGATCAACGATTGGTCTTTTGGAGCAATGGTGATCAATGATTGGTCTTTTGGAGCAATTGATGTTCAATGATTGGTCAATGGGAACAATGGTGATGAGTGATTGTTCTTTTGGAACAGTGGTGATCAGGGATTGGTCTTTGGGATCAGTGGTGATCAATGATTGGTCAGTGAGAACAATGGTGATGAGTGATTGGTCTTTTGGAACAATGGTGATCAGGGATTGGTCTTTGGGAACAGTGCTGATCAGTGAGTGGTCTTTAAGAAAAATTGTGACCGGTGATTGGTCTTTGTGATTAATGGTCATCAGTGATTGGTCGTTGGGTACAACGGTGATCAATGATTGGCTGTTAGGAATAATGTTGATCAGTGATTGGTCAATTGGCAATTGAAACTCAGGGTTTACACACTGGTGATGAGTCAACTCTCAACTCATATAACCAGCAGCTATGATGTGAGCTGGAGAGCCGTACTGAGAGCAGGGCAGTCACTAACGTTTGCTCAAAAAGTCGCTAGATTTGTTGCAAGGCTCTTGTTTTGAAATAAAGTCGCTAAAGGGGTCTAAACAGTCACCCAATGTAGTGACTAATTTGGTAACACTGTACAGGGGGATGCAGGTGCGGGTTAAATGTTTTAAAAGATAAACAAGTGAACAAAGGGGGAATAGACAATACTAATAAATCATAAATGTGCAGAAGGTCAGAAGATCAACAAATCAACAAATGGACATCAATTTCTGCAGGAAACTCGTGACATAATGATTTATGTTCTGTTTGTTTGCTTGTTCTTCTAGTGATCAGGACTATACTAAAATATCATCTGTGCATGCGGTGATGATTCTGCTCAATATATCACTAATGACATCATTTACAAATGTTTGAAATACAGAGGGGTTTTGACCAGGCAACTGTACAACATCGCTAATTATTCACAGTGGCCTGAGGTGGTGCTTAAAGCCATTTTACTCTCACACCTCTCAGATACAAATTAGATAATAGGCACCCCTGAGGTCTAGTTTTGGAGAATATTGCTGATAATAAGGGCAAAAAGAACAGAAGGTGATGGATAATGATATTTAACAGTGAGCGCTGGGGTAGTCTCTGAAGATCCCGTCTCTTTATTTCTGGACGAAAAAGAATCCTGCTGAAGCTGGTGACAGTCAATGACAAAGTGAAAGTGAAAAAATGTCAGATTAAAATCTCAGAGTGTGAATGCTACTATAAACCGCTTCTAAAATCCACCAATAGGATGACGGCGTAGGATGACACCAAACTCATGAAACAGATAGAAATAAAGTAGTGGTGATGACAAAAACATAAACAAAACACGCTAATAGACCGAAAGAAATCTCCTTGTCACCTCACACTCATTTGAAGTATATTTATGTTTATGCTCAGGCTGAGTCCGGATCACGCCGATTGATGACATAAGCAGAATGGAAGAAAGTCATTTTCTGCCATCATAGATCTATCATTAGAGGATCTTCATCATATAATCTGACATGGAGAACACACGTTATCACACAGCCTGTTATAGGCTTGAGGAAAGATTTCACTGGGCTCTCATACAGGCTGACGGATAATAATTTTAAAAGCCAGCTGAATTCGCAGTGTCTAAAGCCGGTTTCTGAGAGTAGATTAATCGGACATTCATAAGATCTGTGAGGAGGCAGGGTACATGTTCTCCTGATATTTAGAGTAGATGGCAGGAATTTCGGTCTACTGTTCTACCTTGGGGATCCCTTCAAAGATTGATTTTTAAAGCTTATGTTAGAGTAGCAATACACCTACTGGAATTGAAGGAAACTGGAGAACCTGGAGGAAACCCATGTGTACACGGGAGAACAGTAATCTGAGCTCAGAATCGAACTGGGGACCCTGGAGCCGTGCCTCATGCCGGCAGCCATTTAAACGTCAGTCCAACATCAAGGAAAAAAGACCCGCTTTCCAAACATTTGGATAGAACGTCATTGATTCTGAATGTTCATGGTCTGAAATCCACCAGTGATGTTATCACAAGGGGCAAAGGGGCAAAGGGGCTTCATTACAGATTTAAACAATTTCCGAAAGACATCATTGATTTTTTCCACCTAAAAATACGCACGCACAAAGAAGTGACTAAAGATGATCTGCAGTTTTTGGAGTCATTGCAAATTTAGAAAAACTCCATAAAAGAAAAAAATGGCACCCTCTCTTGGGTTCTACCTACGTGGGTTTTTGGTCAATAGAAAGCTAATGCTGCCCTCTAGTGGTAAAATATAAACAATGCAATGGCTTTAAAATTCAAATAATAACAATTATTAATATCTGAGGTCCACACTTTACTTTGTTTTGAAGAAGGGCCTACTCTCTAACAAACTTATTTAAACATTCAAATCCCAGATTCATTCACTTTAAAAGTGTTAATACAAACATACACATACATACTCTGTTTATTCGATGACTATACGCAGTCTATTAGGGTCTATATGACAATATGTACTTTTATAGGAGTGGTAGTATGGTTTTAATGAGCACCTGCATACACTCTCAGACCAAATAGTACTAAACTGCACCTTTCCTTGTCACTGGGGTGGAACCATCAAGCGTACATCTTTTGTGTCTTCAGTACATACTGTATGTTTCACCTGGAAATGTGGATAGAGTGTACCTGTAAAAAGATTAATGCTACACAATTGGTTCATAATTTGTTTTAGAGTAAAGATTTAAATGTAAAAAAAAAAAAGCATACTAATGGTACAAAAGGTGTACTCTTGATGGTGCCACATGAGCAACAAGAAAAGCTACAGTCAGTACCCTTACTTCAGAGGATTTACCGTAAATTGGTGAAAAAAGAAAACAATTAAAAAGGCAAAAAGTCCTTCCTTCATATCAAACATAAAGTAAATATTAAAGTACCGTGGTTCTTGAAGCGAGGCCTGTGAAACATAGCCAGGAGGTCTGCATATCTATATCAATAATCTGATCTTAGTTCGATGATAATTTATAATTATAAAGATGTGTTGTGTGAGAGGAATGTTCAGGAATTACAGGAATTAGAAAGATATATAATATTTACATATATAAATGTGTCTAATATTTTAATAGTTGTATTTAAACTAAAAAACATAAATCTGTACTGAGGGGTACACAGATATATTTATTTATGTCTTTGAGTTAAAGAGGTGTCCTCTCCATAATTCTCACAAATCAGCTCACAAGCTGGGGAAAAAAAGTCAATTTAAGCATAAATAAATAATTTATAGATTTTTAGATTTATAAATTTATAAAGATTTATAAATAATTAAATTATTTTTTTCAGCGGAAGAAACACAGATACACTATTTTTTAATGAAACAGTGCCATCATGTGGACTGGATAAAGTGGCTTAAATTAAAAACACTCATACAATAGTACACACACACACACACACACACACACACACACATTTACATTGTCGATTGATTAAAAAAAAAAATTCAATCAAATAAATTTTGCAATAAGTATTTCATTATAATTATTTAGCTTTTTATTTACCTATAAATGCATACATAGTATTTTAAAAACAATAAAAAAAAAATATATTATATATCAAGTTAGTTAAATAATTTAAATATTATATAGCACATTTTATATTATATGATGTTATATATGTATTATTTAATTTAATTATTTGTATTTTACACCATATTTCAGTTTTATATTTACTGTACTATTTTTTTATTTCCTTTTTTGTTAATTTGTTTGTTTTGTACACCTTTAAGACGTTTTTAAATCAGATTACATATTAAATAGTTAAATAATTTAAATATTATATATTTGATGTTATGCAGTATTATATAGATTTATAGTATTATATATTTATTGTGTCATTTAGTTATTTGTATTTTACACCATACTATAATTTGGACTATATAGTATTATATATATGTATATATTTTAATCTCATTTTTTATATGTCTATATAGTACTTTATATATAGTACTATTTTTGTACTATTTGTTTATTTATTTATTTTTTGTTTGCTTGGCTTTTTTTGTTTTGTTTTGTTTTGTATACCTTTAAGACTTTTTCAAATATGTATAGGCCATTGATGTATTATATTTCATATTTGAGGTATGAATTTACTCTAATCCATGGCTAAAAAAACCTCTCAGAGCCAATAGAAAGCTGAGCAGCTGCTCGAGGGGCGTTTTTAACCAATCAGAGCTGCAGCGCGGCGTCACTGACAGGCTGAGTGACCAATAGAAATGGAGTGGGCGGAGCTTGTGTGCGAGAGTTCTGGGCTTGGAGAGAGACGTTGCTGCCTTTTAGTCGACTTCCCGACGGGATATAAAAGCCAAGGAGCGAAAATCGGAGTTTATTCACACAATTTTGGATTGGAATCTAATCGAAAAGGAGGAGGATGAGTGCCAGTGTACACCGAAGAGCAAGATAAAGCGTTAGAAGGTGGAATTTGTGGCCTGTTTTGCTCGTGCAGTGGAAGTGTAGGGCTGAAGTGTGCTGGACTTGGATGGGATTGTTTATCGGTTCAGCTCCATCACTGGCTGGCCGGTTTGGAGGAAAAATTGCGATTTGAGAGGGAGGAAAAGCAGAACTGAAATCTTCTCAGGGTTTCAGGGATCCTCTGAGCAGCATTTCCTGTCTTTAAGCTGAGCAGGAGCTCGGTAGATGGTGGAAAGAGCTGAGTCTGGACATACTTGCAGCAGTCACACGGATTCCTTTCTTTCTTTCCTTCCCTTCTCTTCCCTCTCCCTTCCTGTCTTCCTTCCACTTTTTCCCCTCACTGTCTGCAATTATAAAATAATGCAACCCTTTGTGCATAAAATAAGGAGGAAACAGTGCTGTTATTCTCCACCGTTACCGGCGTCAGGATGTTGAGCTAGGACTTGAGAAGTTCATGAAGGTTGATGAATGAGTTTGGAGTTTGGTGGGTTCGGTGGATTCGGTTCTCCCAGAGTTTCTTTCCAAAAAAAGGTTCAAAATGGTGGAGAATAGGTGTTGCCTTAAGAGAGAAGGGGTGTACCGGTGGTTCTCGGGCCTGAGCTCGGCTCAGAGGGCCGAGTTCCTCTGCGGACTCTTGGACCTTTGCGTTCCGGTGGAGTTGCGCTTCCTCGGGTCCTGCTTGGAGGACTTGGCTCGTAAGGACTACCACTCTCTGAGAGACGCCGAGATCAAAGCCAACAACCCGGCTGACCTGGCGCTCCTGGCCAACATGACGGACGAGGTGGTACGCAGCAAGCTTCTGGTCTCGCTGGCCCTACTCGGCTCAGACAACCGGGCGGCGGCGGGCGTGCTCTTCCGGACGCTCACGCATGTCGATGCCATCATCCACGATTACGGGCTGCGGCTGAGCGACGGGCGGACCGGAGAGCAGTTCCTGCTGCTCTTCACCATGGCCGCCAATCACCCGGCCTTCAGCTTCCACCAGAAGCAGGTGCTGAGACAGCAGCTCGGACAGATCCAGGAGATCCTGCAGTCCAACGGGTCCAACACGGCACACGGAGGAAATACCGGATCACCTGCTGTCCCTGCTTCAATGTCCACGTACATCAGCGCACCTGCACATCTTACCTGCTGCACGAAGGTAGCTGAGCTACCGTAACACTCCAGACAGCTGCGCGTGTTTGATCACATCACCAAACTGTGCTGGATTCTGGCAATCCAGGACTGCAGGACCTCCCTGGTTATTGGATTTATCCCAAATAATCCGGGATCCAGCACAGTTTGGACGTTCTCCTGCTCTAACCCACTTAATAACTTACTCATGAAGTGAATCCGTCGAGTTGGTCACAGCTGGGCCAAGCTGTATTAGACCAGATATTTATTTTCACTTTGAGGTTGTAGGAATCTCAAGGCACCTTATGATTCGATTTCTATACCACGATGCAATTATGACACCTTCATCCATCGTGATGTTTGATTTTTTTTTTATGACCTCATTATGACCACTTACGTGAGGAATAAACCACTCAGTGTCATGCTGTTACAGGAAAATAATCAACTTAGGGTTGGTGTGTTCAGCGGAGTTACACGTATCGCTTATCGAGTGAAGTTGATTATTCTTCAATAACAGCGTTTTCTGAACCGTATTATTCCTCTTATTCGGCCGCAATTTGCCAACGATCACAATCTTATATTTGTTAGAGAACAGCACTTATCCGTTCTTAGTTAGTTCCTGTTCTCACTTACGTTATAGCAGCTATAAACAGTCGTTCCTTCACTCGCCTCTCTTTTTCTTTCTTTTGAAGTTAATTAAGACAAAAAAAAAAAACCTGCAGTGCTGACACTGGAGACTCCTATCCATAAATAACATATAAATAAATATATCTTGTCCATACATGTCCCTGGGAATGAGCTGTTGCTATAGAAACATATAAGATAACATATTGGAACGAGCGCATTAATATAAACCTGTGATTGGTAGTGTATTTTTTCCGTCATGGAAGTCGTTTAAAGGATCAGCGGCAGGTTTTAAGTTTAATCCCGTGACTTGCGCTCAATGCTCAATCCGTGACTAAGTTCTAACCAAGTTACACTTTATTCATCCTGGAGCCGGTGTCATTATTTAACTCCCGCCAACAAGAGCGAAAAAAAAAACAACAAAACATAACGTAAGTCACTTGTCCTCATCTGACCCTAGCTGTGTGTCGCAGCCTACCCACACACTGTCTGCGTTTGAGTTTTGGTTATGGGATACAATTATTCGATCCAGCTGTCGTCTCAAAAACATCGCCTCCATCGCTGCCGTAGAGACGCACGCATGCAGTCAGCCGAGAGGAATTTATCTTTTATATATCTAAGGGAAACGGACAGCTTTCCAACCATAACATCTTATAATGAATGAAACATGGTGGAGGTTAGCTAAAACCGTGCATGGGCGTTAGTGCTACGTTAACATTTTGGGATTAAAAAACGAACAAAAGACGGATTTGAGAAAGCTTTAAAGAAGACGTGTCACTTGATGATGTGTACTTTAACAATCTGAGGTCCGTAGTCGAAGTCTTTCCTGAAAAAGTCCAGAAAAAAATCTGATTTTATTTACCTTTAAACTGTTACAACATTAACGTCCGTCTCAAAGCCTCTGGGGACACGGGCTCTGTAATTTCATGAGCGTTTTCGTAATGTGTGGTCGAGTTAAGAAACATCTCTAACTATCTCTAACTAATTTAATTATAATTAAAACTTCCAAAACCTTTCGCACTTGTGCAGGCGTCAGTTTGCATCTCCATTTCGAGGTATTTTTTCCAATCAACAGCAGGGTGGTGTGATCAGGGGAAGTTACTGATACCATGCTGCAGTTGATTATTTTCCTATAACAGCACATCCCGAAATGTTTTCTTCCTCTTATTCCACAGAAATTCACCAGTAATTACGTTTTCTATTAATTAAAGAATGATACATCATACTTTTATCGGTTTAACGTCATGGAACGTCCTGAAGGTGTCAGAAAACTTAAAGTTACAGCTTTACCGCTGATTGTTAGAAAGCGCTGACACTGGAGACTCCTTCCATAAATGTCTCCTTACAGAAAACTTCACATTAGTGTCGTTACAGCATTGCGATTGACAGCAGTGTCTCCTGTCACATGACACTGCCCCCTCATCATTAATATTCATAAATCAGACCCGCAGTCTTCATGAATATTCATTACCTGACTCAGCGCTGTTATCTCGTTATAGTACACTATCATACTAGCATGCTAAACAGTATGTGAGAATATTACTCCGTCAGCTGTCACGCCATACAGTGCTGTAGTTTTGGGGGTGTGGCCTGACGTACGTCGCTTACACGACGCACGGAAACCTACGTCTTCTATTCCTCTGGCATCTTCTCAGCATTGCTGCAATTTCCTCTAGTTTAAAATAAACATAAAATCAGAAAATATATATAAATATATAATTAAAATACAGCTCGAAGTGCTTTACAGTGTGAAGAACAAAAACAGGGAAATAAAGACAAATGACAAAATAGTAAAATTGGCAAATAATAATAGTGTGATAAATATTAGCACTGACAGAAAGAAGAAAATAATATTTAAAAAAAAAAAAAAAAATCGAATAGAAATCTACACCAATGATTTTCATCCTTAATCAAATTTTAACTAATTGTTGCAGCTCTGGTTGTTTTGGTGATTTATTTTTATTAGGTATGAAGGTCCACATGGCTTGTGTTTCATCTGTTACGTAGTGTGTGTGTGTGTGTGTGTGTGTGTGTGTGTGTGTGTGTGTGTGTGTGTGTGCTTTCAGCAGTGGATCTGAGATCATTTTGCCCGAGAGCTGTGTGTGCAAATCAGAGGCAGCGGAAGGCCCCGTTACGCCAATCATGGCCGTAACATAAAACCAGAGTTTGTCGGGAGACACGCATGCACACGCACACACACACACAGTGTTTAAATGTTTGTGTGCACATGTGTGTGTATGTGTGGGAGGGGAAAGTACCGGCTGCAGGCGGAGAAAAGACGGCTGTATTTAGGGTTTTGTTGGCTTTGGCTCGTGTCGTGTTGGGCTCAGCACATTTCTTTCGGCTGAAGTCAGCTCTCTGCGTGACACACACTCCGCTCTGATTCACCAGGGAAGTCGGACAGCGGCGTCAGACGAGAGACAAACGTCAACACAAACACAAGGGCCGGCCGCGTACGCAACCCACTCGGAATCCGACATCCTCGATTGTCCAAGTCCGGCGAGGTGGAAACGCTGTTTTCTTCGAGTTTTCTCCGGGTTTTCTCATGTGAAAACAGCTGTGTCTCATTAACTCCGTCTTCCTGCGATACTATGAGCGAGAAAATCATTTACAGCCTTCATGTTTAACCCCACTGTAGCGTTCACGGAGTAATGTTCTGTCCGGTCTCCTCACAGCACCTGGTTACATTTTATATCGTAATAATATTATATACGTATACAGTATAAATCAATCCCAGTTTTTCACACTCACTATGAGGACATGTCTCGTGGTATTCGTTGATACTGATACTGAAATGTAACCTACGTTCGTATTAAGCCAATAAATCAGGAATGTCATGGAACATTTTATTTAGCTGTGTTTATGTTCACCATGTGAGAGCGCAGAGCATTATCGGCGAGCGTGGACATTAAATATAACCTTGAAGCTGCATTAATTTGAACCTCGACTCATGAGGAAAGTGTAGCGAGTGAGTGTGTGTGTCACAGCGCTCAGTGCTCGCACGACTGAACTGCTCTCGTGTGTGACAGTTTCTCTGATCCGCTCTCGTGAATAATTTGTGTGAATGAATACTTTGCGTGTGCAATTCACTGTATTTCGTGCTTATGTTTAATGACCACGCTGGCTGATACTGCGCTACACGCTCAGGCCAGCCGTCCTCACGCTCTCGTACAGATTAAACCCTCTGCTTAAACGCCATAAAGATGTTTTATCAGGTGACTTGCAGGAAGTTTGGTTACAGTGGCATTGTAGGTAGGACCTGTGGTTTGATTGGGTACAGTGGCATTGTGGGCGGGAACAGTGGACTTACTGGTTTTAGTGGTATTGTAGGTGGGAACTGTGATCTGATTGGTTACAGTGGCATTGTGGGCGGGAACAGTGGACTTACTGGTTTTAGTGGTATTGTAGGTGGGAACTATGGTCTGGTTACAGTGGTTCTTTGGACAGGAACTGTGATGTGATTGGTTACAGTGGCTCTTTGGACAGGAACTGTGATGTGATTGGTTACAGTGGCTCTTTGGACA
>JAKKZJ010000007.1:27016593-27026944 GCA_033441845.1 Pangasius mekongensis
TCATCTCGGCTCATATCGTACCGTATCGCACTGCAGTGGATTCAGTGGCATCGTCAAATATCGAATTCTTGCCTTACAAAATGAAATCGTATCATTATATCGTGTGGAAGCCTGAAGTTTAAACCCATATCGCAAAGTTTATTGTTCAGCGACCTTTTATTTATTTTAGTAACAGATTTATATAAATATAATGTTATTCTATATTTAGATTTTTTTATTTTTTTTAAAGTGAGCTGCTTCTCCTTTTCAGGGAAAAGTTGGAGAAGAGATACACGATGTCTCAGTTCCCCGTGTCCTGTGGTGGAGTAGCGAGAGTGACGCCTTCCACTTACAACGGCCCGATAACACACACACACTCAAGCAGCAGCAGTAACACAGGTGTGTGTGTGTGTGTGTGTGTGTGTGTGTGTGTGTGTGTGTGTGTATACACACACAGACACTTTCTAGTGAATGTACTATCCCTAATAATGTTTATAATCTGAAAATCAGGATAAAAACCATCATGTAATCTCATGTCATTTATTTTAAAGAGTGTTAATGTTTGGTGTATCATCACCACAAATGAGGGGTGTGTGTGTGTGTGTGTGTGTGTGTGTGTGTGTGTGTGTGTGTGTGTGTGCAGAGCTGCGTGTGGAGGTGGAGGCCGGTTCTCTGTCCTCTCTCAGGGACAGCAGCTCATCATCAGGTTACTCCAGTTCTCCATCTAGTCCCATGACTCCTCTGAAAGAGACTCACAGACGTATGACACACACACACACACACACTCTCTCACACACACACACACACACACACACTCTCACACACACTTTATTCGTACAGCACCTTTCTCTAGTTACATACACACTAGTGAACGATTGCAGCCGATTTTGCTCGATCTGATGCAAAGTCATTTAAATTAGCTTGAGGTTAAAATGTAATATTTATTTTACTTCGGTTATTTTTGCTTTATTTGTTACTTTCCTGATAATTACTTCTAACTTTCTGATCATTTAATTTAATTAAAATTTAATTTAATTAAATACATTAATGTTACCTTCCTGTTAATTCAGTTTAATAAAACGTGCTTCCTACTTTTTACTATTTTAATTAATTTTACATTCCTGGTAATTAATTTTAATTTTCTGTTAATTAATTTTAATTAAATTTCACCTTCCTGTCTATTAATTGTAATAAATTTTACCTTGCTAATAATTCATTTTAATTCAGTTTAATATAAATTACTTTTCTGATCATTCATTTCAAGCCTTCCTGTCAGTTAATCTGAATAAATTTTGCCTTGCTGGATATTGAATCTAATTCTTTTTACCTCTCTTAAAATTAGTTTGAATTAATCATACCTTCCTGTTAAATCATTTTAATTCTTTTTTTCTTTCCTTTGAATTAATGTTAGTTAATTTAATGTCAGGTATTTAATTTTGCCTACATGATCTATTTTTCCTCTTTAAAATAATTATTTTTTAATTTTCTCTCGGACTTTTTTTTAAGTTACTTTTATATTACAGTGTACAGTGTGTATAGTGTATATGATATAGTTAATTCTTATTAGTTTACATCTTGTTACTGACCATGTTGTTTCGTGTGTGTGTGTGTTTTTCGTGTGTAGGTGCCGATGTGGAGTGTGTAGAGAAAGATCGTGTGTGTTTCCTGCTCAGCACCGCAGGTTCCGGTCCGAGTCGTCCAACGGCTCAGGTTCTCCCGGTGCAGAACGATCCCTCCATCTGTCCGTCTCACTCCAGCGTAACCCTTCCCTCCCTCCCACTGCTGGCCCCGGGCCGAGGATTCGGCTCCGCCTCCCGCAAGCCCCGCCCACCCCTGCTCTGCACCGCGATGGGCGTGGAAGCCCCTCCCCCGGGTCATCAGGACGCGGAAACGTGCACGGCGCTAGCAGCAACCTCGAACACCCTCCATCACGTCTCGCATCCGACGCTACACTTCCAGGTTTCAGCCACGCCTGGCCACGCCCGATTGGCTCAGTACCCAAACCCCGCCTCTTCCTCCTCCTCGTCCTCTTTCTCTTCCTCGTCGTCTTCCTTTTCCTTTTCCTCGTCCTCCAAACCCACCTTCTCGCCCATCAGCGCCGTTCCCATGGCGGCCGTTTCCGGAAACACCTACAGTGCCAACAGCGCGTCCATAGTCGCCCCGCCCACCACCAGTCCTGTCACTACGGAAACGGCGTGCTACGGCTCCGCCCAGTCCAACGGTACGACGGCGTGTGTGTGCAGCTCGTGCGGCTGCAGTGGAAAGTGCGGATCGTTCTACTTCCCGCACCCGTTCTCCGGTACGTCCCTGTTCACTTTCGGCCCGCTCCTCCACTTCAGCCCGCTCCTTGCAGGAAGTGGCTCCGCCTCCCCGTTCTCGTACCCGATTGTAGCCCCGCCCCTGTACAACAGCAGCCTGTCACATGACTCGCAGCAGAACCTCGTCCTTCCCCCAATGCAGGGCTTTCTAGGAGGCGGGGCTAACGTGTACCAGCCCTATGGCATCATGGGAAACGGAGGCGCGGGGCAAAAGAAGGCGGGAAACGTTTCCTGCTACAACTGCGGCCTGAGCGGCCATCGAGCACACGACTGCAAACAGCCCCCGATGGATTCGGCTCAGCAAGGTAACGGAATTCTTAAAAAATTTAAACGTGTTGTAAAATTCATGGTGTAAATATTCTTAAAGACAACAGTAATATATATATTTAAAAAAAATTACAATAAAATATATCTGTATAAATTATATAGCATATTTCCAGATTATTTATTTTTTAGTTAAATAGTAATTAAAATATTATTATTATTATTATTATTATTAATAGCAATAATTCTTTGATGGTGGTAACATACATGTTTGTTTGTTTGTTTGTTTATTTATTTATTTCAATTTTTTAATTTATTTTATATATATATACATATATACAGGTATGTTTCGTCTCAAATATTCTCCTCAGTCGGAAGGCCAGGACTCTGGTGACTAGCCGTTATTCACAGCGTGTGTGAAGTTTTCCAAGCAGAGCCCACATCCACGTGTGTGTGTGTGTGTGTGTGTGTGTGTGTGTGTGTGCTGGGTTTAAAGTCTCCGACTCTTTGAACACAGAACCTTTTTTGAGACTCTCGCGGACTTTCTCTCGGAGAGAAGCAGCTTTGTAACGGACGAGCCGGACGTCAGGGATGATCCTACCACCAGAACTCGTGAGGAACGTTGCGTTAAAATGGCTGCCGGGTTTTTAAGCGGCTCCTTCCTCAGGTCCTCAATCGGCCTCGTCCTGTTTTATCTCAGCGTTATGCACTAAACGGCGTGCGAAGATGCCCAAGTCTCGCACTTTCCTGTCGGACCTGGTGGAACGAAACACTGCCGGATTTGACTCCAGCGCACGACTGGACAGAAAGATTTGTTGCTTCATTTAAAGTGGCTACGTGTTTTTTTTTTTTTTTTTACTTTTTATAACAAGACTTTTTTTTGTGTTGCATCTATTTACGCTGTCTTTCTTTTGGATGTTGAAAGTTTTTAATGACTTCAGAATTTATTTTTTTTTAATATCATGTTATTTTTGCTCAGCTATAAAACTTACAGTGTTTACGGTCATGGTGTTTAAAGCCACGCCTACTTTTTTTTTTTTTTTTTTTTAAACAGATTTACAATTTTTCTGTAGTAGCTACGTGCCAATAATCAGATCTGTGATATTCAACACGCACAATATTATCGTTAAACACTTTAGCCAATTCTGCCTACTAAGATCTGTAATTTTGGACAAATTGGAGCGGAAATCCTAGAATTCTCTTTGCGCAGTGAGAGTAACCAGCAAAGTCGAAAAAAACACAAAAAAAAACGCTCAGTCATGCTGAATTGATGTTTGAGATTGTAACGACATTTATTTTAGATCTCCAGATGTACATATGCATGATTTTTTTTCAATATTTCTAAGATTTTTTTTTTATTTCTAAAAGAGACATTTTGAATGAATGTAGGTTCACAAACCTAAATAATTAGCACCTTAGCTAATTCAGCGAGACGTCAGCGGCAGTTCTGCGTTAAAAACATCGACATGTTTTCATTTAAAGTGCCAACTTTTTGTTCATTTCATTAGCTAACAAGTGACGGTTCGGTACATTTCCTCCGCCGTAGCTCAAATTCCTTTTCTAATTTAACAAAGAATTCACTAAATTTTGTTAGTTAATTTAACGAGGACTTCGGCTGCCTGATAATAGCACTTCTAACTCTTTGGCTTGTCTTTGCCTGAGCTAAGCATTCTTAGATAATTAGCGAGGCGTTGTTGAATCGACTTAGCAAAGTTAGCTCAATTTCATAGATAATTTAATAAAGGACATCACTAATTTTCTTTATTTGATTAGTAAGGTCATCGCTAATTCCTTTTCTTAGGGATTTAGTTAGGACTTTGCTAAGTTGCTTTAGCTAGGTAGCAAAAACTTGGCTAAATTAGCTAAGGGAAAAATGTCACTGAAAACAATTGGCTAATATAGTGAGCATTTTGCTCAGTTTCCAGTTTGCTTTAGCTTGTTAACATGGACTTTGCTAAAATGTCTAAAGATGTCACTGAAATTGCTTAGATAATATAGCAAGGATTTAGCTCAATGTTTTTCCCTAATGTAGTGAGAATTTTGCCAAAATTTCTTAGTTTATTTAGTTCAGAGTTGCCTACATTCCTTTACTTAGTTAAAAGCCTTTCCTAAATTAGCTAAGAAGATTTAGCAAAGATGTGACTGAAATTGCCTTAGATAATGTAGTGAAGAATTTGCTAAAATTTCCTCAGATAATGTAGTGAAGAATTTGCTAAATATCCTTAGATAATTTAGCAAGGACCTTTGCTAAATTTCCTTAAACAATAAAGCGAGCATAATGCTAAATTTGCTTAGCTAATTTAGTGAAGAATTTGCTAAATTTCCATTGCTAATTTAGCAAGGATTTTCAGTAAATGTCCTTGGATAACATACTGAGGATTTTGCTAAATTTCTGTGGCTAATTTAGTGAAGAATTTGCTCATTTCCATTGTTAATACAGCAAGGAATTTTGCTAAATTCCCATAGTTTGTTTTGCAAGAATTTTCATGACACTTCCTTTTCTAATGCAGTAAACATTTTGCAAAATTTCCATAACTAATTTAACAAGGTATTTTGCTAAATTTCCATAGCTAATGTACCAAGGATTTAGCTAAATTTCCTTAGATAATGAAGTGAAGAATTTGATACATAGCAAGGAATTTTTCTTAAATTTCTATTTCTAATTTAGCTAGGAATTTTTTGTAAGTTTTCTTAGCTAAATTAGGGCAGAAATTGATAGATTTCCATAGTCAATGTAGTGAGAATTTTGCTAAATTTCCTTAGCTAATTTAATGAAGAATATTGCTAATTTAGCAATTAATTTTTTTCTAAATTGCCATAGCTAATTTAGCAAGAAGTTTGCTACATTTCCATAGCCAATTTAGCAAGGATTTTCAGTAAATGTCCTTGGATAATATACTGAGGCTTTTGCTAAATTTGCTTAGCTAATTTAGTGAAGAATTTGCTCATTTCCATTGTTAATACAGCAAGGAATTTTGCTAAATTCCCATAGTTTGTTTTGCAAGAATTTTCATGACACTTCCTTTTCTAATGCAGTAAACATTTTGCAAAATTTCCATAACTAATTTAGCAAGGTATTTTGCTAAATTTCCATAGCTAATGTACCAAGGATTTAGCTAAATTTCCTTAGATAATGCAGTGAAGAATTTGATACATAGCAAGGAATTTTTCTTAAATTTCTATTTCTAATTTAGCTAGGAATTTTTGTAAGTTTTCTTAGCTAAATTAGGGCAGAAATTGATAGATTTCCATAGTCAATGTAGTCAGGATTTTGCTAAATTTCCTTAGCTAATTTAATGAAGAATATTGCTAATTTAGCAATTAATTTTTTTCTAAATTTCCATAGCTAATTTAGCAAGGAGTTTGCTACATTTCCATAGCCAATTTAGCAAGGATTTTCACTTAATTTCCTTAGATAACGTCTAAAAGAATGGGCTACGGTTCCGTAGTTCATTTAGCAAGGTATTTGTGATAAAATTCCATGGCTTATTTAACAAGTGTTTTGCTAAATAAGGATTTCATGAAATTTCCTTAGCTAACGTAGCTAGGATTTTGCTAAATTTCCTTAGCTATTTAGTTAAGACTTCAATAAACTGCGTCATAAAAAAATGAGCTAATTTAGCTTTAAAAAATCTGAACTTTGGATGAAATTCCTCAGCTATTTCAGTGAGTGTTTTTGCTAAATACAATTCCTGGACTTCGGGAGGAAATGTGAACGTTCAGCTGTTCGTTTCTGCCAAACACGTTTCTCCTTCATTTCATCAGCGAGCGCTGCATGTCGCCTTTATAACAGTTCTGTACACGAGTCTGTTTTTTTTTTTTTGGCAGAATCTTTTTTTTAAACAAAAATGTCACTTTTTTCTGACATTATGTTTGTATTTAATGTTTGATGCTGAATTCAGAGGATTGTTTGTATTCAGAGTTATTTTGTATACCGTTATCAATGAGACGTTTCAGAATTAAACTCGTTTTCAGATTTACTTCCACGTGTGTGTGTGTGTGTGTGTGTGTGTGTGTGTAATAGCTAGCTAGCATGTAAATTGTATTAATATTCTTTGACCATTTTCTCCATTCCCACAATTCAACAGTGTACACGTTTTAAAATATCTGCTGCACGCCTCAACGTCACACCATCTTTCAAAGAAATAGCTTTTATTCAGTTATTTGTTTTGTTCCTTACACAGAAGTAATAGCATATGAACATTTTTTGTTTTTTGATTTTTTTTACAAGGAAACATTTCTTTAAATAAAAACAAACATTCAGGCTAAATGCAAAGGATGAAAGGCATCTAAAGTGTTTTTGTCGTACAGTTATGTATACACAGCGACGTATACACACGGGACGCGTTCATAAAGGCGTAAATAAAGCTCTAAGAAAACTCTAAAAAGCGTGCGATGGAAGAAAAGCGATGATGTTGGCTGTGTTCCAAACACAAACCAGCTCCCTTTCATTTATCTGCTTCTGCCCTTCTCGTTTTTTTTTTTTTTTTAGCTAAACGCTTTACAGGATTGTTTTTTTTCCCCCCTCTACAATCAGCTCTACAACTCGCTGAACTACAATCATACACGGTCTTACAGCATGGCATTTTACATTTTTTTTTAAATGTTTTTAGTCGTCTGAGCGACGCACAAAAAGTAAAGACGTGAAGAAAGACAGAATTGTAAAACCTTTTAACCTTTCAGATCGCAGATTTGGTTGATCAGTATTAACAGTATCGCTATCGATGCGTCGGCTACCGTTTTAATCGCAATATTAAACGTCGCGTTTCCGTGTAGACGTTCTCATCGGACAGTATTTATACCGGAAAACGAACCTCTTCGGATTTTGTCTTAAGATTAATCCAAACTCTTCGATATGATCCTGGGGCTGGGCGATACGACAAAAATATATCACGATACTCGGAACATGTTATCGTGGACAATATGCAGACGGCTGCTAATCAATTAGATCTCGTGATAATGAAAACGTATTTTTTTAATATATATATATATATTAAAAGTTTACAGAAAAAAAAAAAGTCAAACCGTACTCAAATTCACTTTACGTACAGAATAACGTATCGTATCAGTATCATATGCGATACTGAAATCCTCGCCGTAACCAAGGCAACGAGCAGGTTTTGCGGTAGTAACGTTAAACATCATGACGAGGACGGGATAATTGCTGAATTTACCTCAAAGTTCACATCGTAAAATACACTTTGGTGTTGATTTACTGTGTAAATCAGATCTCTGCGGAAAAAAATATCTGAATTTTGAAAAAACGTGAAGCGTGAGAGTTTGTAGAGTTAGCTACAAAAGACGCTTCACGCCGTCGGTTTGAACAATTTCACCTTTTTCGTTTTTTAGCTGCGACTCGTACGATTTTGTGTTAGCTCCACGCCTAGCTGTCCGCATCATCTACTTAGCTCTTGGCATTTCAATAATGAGTTTTCTGGTCAAAATCAAAATTGTTGTTGTTTCAAATGTGAAAGGATGTAAAGTTGTGGTTTGTAACTGCAACATGAACGTAGAGATGCAAATCATCGTAGCTGTAACATGAGCTTTGAGGATTCGGTTACGGATTTGCGGATTTTACTGTAAATAGGATTGGAAAGCGTATCAAATCAAATCTGATATCGTTCAGCATTTTAGATTAATATCAGTATGATACGATGTCCTAGTATCGGACCGATGCATCCCTAATTGTCGCGTCTAGCTAGCTGTGTATGCGATATCTGTATAGTTTATCATCACAGTTGCTCGCTTCTTATTTCAGAATGCAGCAAAAACAGATAAATCTCGAATAAAATATTGTGATATGACGTCCGACCGCTTATCGACACAAGCCTGCGTGCTCAAATTTAGCAACTCACTGTAAAGCTCAGAGCTTGTCTGGGTCTGAGAGTCACGAGAACTACAGAAATTTGGTAAAATTAAATTAAAACGTGAAGCTTTAGACAGAAACTGAGCTGTAACTGACCTCAGAGCTCTCGCTGTACGTTTACATTAGCAACACTCACACACATGACAATTTCTATACGATAAAATATGTAAAATGTAAAATAAAAAAAAAAGAAGAAGAAGAAATCAGATCTCATCAGACTCTGATTCAGACCTCTGACACACGCTGTTGATGAAGATGACAGAAAACACACGTGTTTGCAGCCTAGCCGTCGTTTCAAGGCTAATCGCTAGCTGAAGTGTGTTTTGAAAACAAAAGGAACGACCCCTTACATTTATAGCAAACACCGGGTTAAAACGAATGATCTGAAATCAGCTCTTAGCAAAACGTCTGTCTCGGTCCTGCAGTTTCTCGCATCTGCTTCTGCGTGAGGAGGGAGGAAGTGAGGAGGACGGGAACGAGGGATCGTATCAGTGTCCGGAACCGAAAACCAGGAGGCGGTTTATTGCGCTCCGGCCGCTCCGAACGTCTCCTGAGAGGCGTAGACCATGTACAGGAAGCCGTCCTCATCCCTCTCGCGCTCGTACACCTCGGAAATGGCCGCCGAGACGGAGACCATGCTGTGGCCGTTTACCAGCAGGAAGAAGGCCTGGTTAGAGTTCAGCTGCAGGCGCCTCCTGGTGGACAAACACGGAATAACACATTTTTAAAACCTTGCTTTGGACTTCCACATGAACCTCCGACAGTTCATCCATGTTGCTATTTTATTTGCATTACACCGGATATGAAATATTACGTTGACCTCAGTCCTTTACTTTAGTCATCTTACTCTGGTATTAAGCTCAAAAAAGTCTGAACAGAAATTTTCACTCGTTTCGACATAAAATATAACGAAGTATGGGTTTCATGCATTTTCTTTTTTCTAGAATGAAAATTTTCCGAGGGAAAATCGAGCATGACCAGGGAGTGCTGTTACACAAAAATAATGAGCGTTATTTCCCGATAACAGCATTTCCTGAAGTGGTTTATTCCTCTTCTACCACAGCAATGACTATTTTTATTTATTAAAGAACGATGCCATACTTTTCATCTATTTATTGTTAAATGTAATGTTGTGGAACTAACTTACGTTACAGCGACTATAAACCGTCACTTCACTTCAGGACGTGACTTTACAGGGAAATATTCAACATCGGCGTCATAACCGTCACTCCGCTTCACCAAGCTACCGTGTTGTTGATTATTTTCCTAAAACTGCACGACACGGGGTGTTTTATTCCTTACGCAGTTTATCGTCTCTGCATTTCAGTAAGATGTCCTGTAGCAGAACGTGTGTAAAATACGGCGGTGGAGGTTTAAAGCCCTACAACGTTGTCACAACACGACAAAATACAATCGAACAAAACTTAGACAAAAGAGAGCAGAAATGTTTCCTCACTGCGATGAGCGAAGACGGCAATCCTGTTTCTGAGAAAAGGAAAAAAACTATAAAGGCGCTGAGGTATTTGTCTTTAAAAACAGAACTTGTTGCTAAACCACGGCACATCCAGTTTTTTCTTCTTTCTTAAGCACGATGTCGTAACACAATGATGCTACTCATCCTCTTTCAAGAAAAACCTCTCGACTAAGAATTTCTTTCAGAGATGCAGGAAGTGAACCAATGGGTCAAGAATGGAAAAAAAATGTAAATGTACCAGAAAATATCAGATGTTGATACACAGACTTTACAGTAAACATGTTTTTACCTGATGATCTTGATGAGTTCGCTCATGTTCACGTGGTCAGGGACCAGAAACTTCGTTTTGTCCAGGATGGGAAGCTGTTTCTCGCCCTTGTACCTCTCGATGATCACCTGAAAGAAGACGACGTGAAACGCAAACAGGATTATTCTCTCAGTTACCCAGAA
>JAKKZJ010000007.1:27030848-27042055 GCA_033441845.1 Pangasius mekongensis
AGTAGTGAATAGCGGTCTACAGTAGTGCACAGCGGTCTAGAGTAGTGAATAGCGGTCTACAGTAGTGAATAGCGGTCTAGAGAAGTGAATAGCGGTCTAGAGAAGTGAATAGCGGTCTACAGTAGTGCACAGCGGTCTACAGTAGTGAATAGCGGTCTAGAGTAGTGAATAGCGGTCTAGAGTAGTGAATGGCGGTCTAGAGAAGTGAATGGCGATCTAGAGTAGTGCACAGCGGTCTAGAGTAGTGCACAGCGGTCTAGAGTAGTGAATAGCGGTCTACAGTAGTGAATGGTGGTCTACAGTAGTGAATGGCGGTCTAGAGAAGTGAATAGTGATCTAGAGTAGTGCACAGCAGTCTAGAGTAGTGAATAGCGGTCTAGAGTAGTGAATAGCGGTCTAGAGTAGTGAATGGCGGTCTAGAGAAGTGAATAGTGATCTAGAGTAGTGCACAGCGGTCTAGAGTAGTGAATAGTGATCTAGAGTAGTGCACAGCGGTCTAGAGTAGTGCACAGCGGTCTACAGTAGTGCACAGCGGTCTACAGTAGTGAATAGTGATCTAGAGTAGTGCACAGCGGTCTAGAGTAGTGCACAGCGGTCTAGAGTAGTGAATAGTGATCTAGAGTAGTGCACAGCGGTCTACAGTAATGCACAGGGGTCTACAGTAGTGCACAGCGGTCTAGAGTAGTGCACAGCGGTCTACAGTAGTGCACAGGGGTCTACAGTAGTGCACAGGGGTCTACAGTAGTGCACAGGGGTCTACAGTAGTGCACAGCGGTCTAGAGTAGTGCACAGCGGTCTACAGTAGTGCACAGCGGTCTACAGTAGTGCACAGGGGTCTACAGTAGTGCACAGCAGTCTAGAGAAGTGAATAGTGGTCTAGAACAATGAATAAGGATGCGATTTGGGACATGTCACTAGTTTGTGACAGACACGGTGTCACATCCTGCGTTAATTTCTCAGCATGTGCACAAATTAAGCTGCAGAATACACGCGGCAGCCATCTTGAAAAAAAAAAGTATAATTCAGCATTTAGAGTAACTTACTGCTTCAATAAACAAGTGCACTGGCCTTTAATAAAACATTCGTTTAAATTCCCGTTTCAGTCTGAGAGAGGAAGTCCTTAAATACAGAGATCTGTGGATCTGCTGTAATAAAACAATAAAAGCTAGACATGTAGAAAAGCTACTGAGTGGCAGTGTGCATATAAAAAACAAAAATGCAACAAAAGTTTGCCCTTCACCACGTTCATGGTGTGTAAGTGATCTGTCGGTGTTCCGGGGAACGACTTACCGGGATTTTGTTGGGATGCTGCTCTCGGATCTGTCTCACATCGTCCACTCTCTGTTCTGCAGAAACATCAGCAGCACAAACACATCACATCATATCACACCGACACGACACGAGTCACGTGACTCAATCAGCGCCGTGTTTGTTCTATTCACACCACAGCGCTGTCGAATTCTGGGTTCTGATTGGTCAGAAGGTTTAAAGTTATTTAACAAAGACAATAAGCGTAACTGTTGATATGGTGACGTTTCCTGTAAGGAGACTTTTATTTAAAATTTATGGAAGGAGTCTCCAGTGTAAGTAGAGATCAGTTTGACTATTAAGAAACTATTGATACAGTTATTATAGTTATTAGTTAGTTATTAATCATAAAACTAGTTTCTTATTTGAAGCTTAACTTAGAAACGAGTCTCAATAATATCCAGTAACAGAAACATTAAATATCGAGGAAAAGTGCTATTTATATTACACACATAAAACATTTCATATCCAGTGTTCAGGATTGAAGTTAAGGAATAAATATCTTTCCAATAAATAAATATAACATAAATAATGTGATTAATATGCAAATAGTTGATATTATATTCATAAAGTCTAAATAATGTCCATTTAAATCTAACTGGAATTTTAAATACCTAGGAAAAGTGCTATTTATAGTAAAGATAGAAAAAATACAATTCAAAAACACTGATTATTAATTAATAAATATATCCAATAAACAAAACAGACGTAATGTTTTTAATATGTAAAGAGATGGGATTATAGTCATAATTTTTTTTTGTTATTTTATTTCTTCCTTTGTTTCTACACTTAAGAGGGTAACTCCTCAATTTGTGAGACTCTCGATAAGCTTTAAAAACCTTAATATTTAAAAATAAAAAGCTTATATAAACTAAATAAATACGAATAAGGGTCAAAACACTTGACCGCAGCCGCTTGTTTTGCCAGAACAGTGGCTCTGTTCCAAACCGCGCACTTCCGCACTAGAAAAAAAAAAGACCCTCAGTATGACGTCACCAACGGTGGCTTTGCTACTGGTCTGCCAAAATGGCGTCTTTAAAGGCACCCTAAGTAGTGCGCTAGTGCGCGGTTTGGAACTTAGCCTTCGTAGCTAGCACAATAGGCCACAGGGGTCAACAAAGCGAGGCCTGAGAGCGATATTTTGCTTAACTAAGGCTGTTATAGCTCCCGGGAAAGTTGGCTAGATGTCGTGAATGTGTAAGAATCCTTATTTTAAAAGGTAACAAACAAAATGTGTTTATTTCCAGTCGGTTTGGGACTTTTTTTTAACGTCCCATCCCCCAATTCTGCAGTGAAATGTCCCCTCTTGTGTTCTGTGGTCTGGAGCAGAGATTGCGACATTTAACTGGTTATGTTACAGGACACTGATCGTGTAATGTTCTCTAATATAGGATGTGAGATAAGACAATGATTTATAAATCTTAATCAGGATAATTCTCCTCGATAATCTCGCTAATGTTGGTTTAGAGACATGACCTAGTTCTGGGAACCTCTTGACTCCTCTCCTGTTTAAGAAAAATGACAAAACTGGCTTTAAATAACTCCAATACTGTAAAAACAGAGCTGTAAGTGTTCGAAAGAAGCCTTAAAGAGATAAACTATGTTTTAGACGTTGAGATGTCTCAGTATGAACAGTGAATTTTAGCAGAGAAAAGAAAGGAAATCGAAAGCAAACACTGCCGTGGTGCGTTCAATGTGCCAAATGTGTCTATGTGTTTATTAGTCATAATCCCGCTTACCAAAGGTCCTCCTTTGTTTAAACGTCTTTTCTGAAGGCATATTCCTCTCTGGGTTTCTCCTCTCCACAGCAGAACACTCCGTAAACCCCCTCTCCAACTTGTCTTTGTTCCCGACGCAGTTTTTTCTCTGTGTATACAAGCACAGCACACCCTGTTCCCTTCTTCTTTCTCTCTCCGTGTTGTGCTTCTGACCTGCAAAACAAAGCGGTCAGCTGACCGGTGACGTCACCGGGAGGCGAGCCTGACGTCACGTGCCAACAACATTTCCTCTTATACTTTGTTTATTTTTATTTTGTTCCGTTTTAATATCTTTTTTTTATTATTATTATTTAAATATCAGTAAGTAGAGAAAGTCTGCTGCGGTATGCAAAGTTATTTGTGTATAAAATTAACCGATAAAAAATAAATAATCGTGTAAATAAGACAAATAATAATACAAATATCAATAGAAATGTCTAATTTTATATATTTTATATCTGTTTAAATAAGTTAAATAAATATTTCATAGTTTTAGTAATAGTCATTTTTAATTTAATTTATTGTATATTATTTTTTTAATGGATCTTTTACACACTTCTTTTTTTTTTTCAAATTTCCCATTTGTAAAAATATGAATAAAACTAAAAAAAATTGTAATAAAATATATTTTCACAGTTTTAATACAAAAGTAGTCTTTTTAATTTTATTTTAATTATATTGTACATATTATTATATTATAACGACACATTTCCCTTTAGCTCCATAGCCAGTGATATTTATTTTCCCATTAATTGTTTTTATAAAATAATAAATAAATAAATAAATAAATAAATAAAGATACACGCTTGTAGTTATACAGTAAAAGTCATGAAAAGGAATTTATCAGAGTACATTTTCCAGCCATTCAGAAAAAAAGGAAGTATTAAATAAATAAATAAATAAATAAATAAATAAATAAATAAATAAAATCCTGCACTAATACAATTTTAAAAGGACATTAAAATGATAATAATTGTTTTATAATAATTAATATTAATTACACATTTACCTACTATGCATATATATATATATATATATATATATATATATATATATATATATTCTACACAAATCTTTCTAATCATGTAATTTTGTCACAAGTTTATAGATTTCTAATATTCCACTTCATGTACATAATTTAACAGTCATAAAAAACTTAAAATGAAAAAGTTATAAAGTGACGTTAAAAATTAAAATAAGTAAATCTAAATATATAACATAATAACTATATCCCATTGAATTGCACCTTATTTGTATATTTTTATGTTCTATAAATACTTATAAACTTTATTTATTTAGATATGTAATATGTAATATATACTGTACATTTTTTAATATTTTATATTTTTATATTTATTTATAAAATTAAACATGTTCTATTTGTTTACAACTTGTATTTTTTATTATTATTATTTTTTTAATTTCTAGCTGATTTGAATTCGAATTATGCCTTTAAAAAAAAAATTATGAAGGTTGCTTTGTGTGCCCTGTTGCTATGGTAACTGATCAGGGCTGGTGTCGTGGTGACGTGAGAAACACGTGATGCGGACGGCGTGATCAGCAACGTTTCAGCGGCGGGAGAAGAGGAAGTGTTGTTGAGCAACAAGACCGAGAATAAAAATCAGCAGAAATGTCATCAGATCAGATCTTCTCACGCTCACCAGCACTCATCATGTGAGAGATCTATCTATCTATCTATCTATCTATCTATCTACAGTTGATATAAAAAGTTTACACACCCCTGTTAAAATTGCAAGTTATTGTGATGTAAAAAAATGAAACTGAGATCAATCATATCAGATCTTTTTCTACCTTTAAAGTGAAATATCAACCATCAACATTCAGGTGAAAAACAACTACAAATGTTTTAGGGGAAAAAAAAGAAAGAGAATTTCCAGAACATTGGATGTACCAAGGAACCCCGTGAAGGCCATCATCAACAACAGGAGAAAACGGAGCACCACAGCGACATCACCGAGAACAGGACGTCCCTCAACAACTGACCAAAGGCCAAGGAGAAACCTTATCAGGGAGGCTGCTGAGGGACCTACAGCAACATTAAAGGGGCTGCAGGAACATCTGATGAGTACTGGTCACTCCTTGCATGTGGCAGCAATCTCTGATATTCTTCACATGTCTGGGTTCTGGGGTAGAGTGGCTAGACAGAAGAAGAAAAAAAAACATCTAAGCTCACCCGATTCACGCCAAACCATGTTACAAACCATGTTCTGGTCTGATGAGGCCAAGGTAGAACTTACTAAAAGATATCTTTGGTGCAAAAACAAGACAGCTCATCACCCGAAGAACACCACACCCACGGTGAAGCACGGTGGTGGCAGCATCGTGCTGTGAAACTGCTTCTCTTCAGCTGGGACTGGGAAGAGATATCAATCTATTTTGGAACAAAAACCTGCAAACCTCTATTAGGCAGCTGAAGATGGAGAAACAGTTCACCTTCCAGCACGATAAGGACCCGAAGGAACAGCTTCAGGAGAAGAAGATCAGCGTTTTGGAATGGTCCAGTCAGAGCCCAGATCGAAATCCTATCAGAAACCTGTGGAGTGACTTGAACAGGGCTGTGTACAGGAGATCCGCTCGCTATCTGATAGATCTGGAGCATTTTTTCGTAAGGAAGACAGGAATAAAATGCTAAATGAAGATGAGCTAAATCGGTGGACTCGTACCCAAAAACACCGAGTGCTGAATTCCAAGCAAAGGGAGCTTTAACACAGTATTAGTCAAGGGGTGTGCATACTTATGCACCCAGGTTATAAAGATCTAACATGATTTATGTTTGTTTCATTACTAACATCACAGAAAGCTGTAATATTGACGGGGGGTGTGTAAACTTTTAGATCTGCTGCGTGTATCATATAGAACGATGAACACAGAGTCGTATGGAAAACAGAGACTCGTTACTTAAAGCGACTGATGATGCTGATAAGCCGCGTAGGTGCAGGACGACACGTCCCTCCTACACACTCTACACTGTGTATGTGGTGTGTGTGTGTGTGTGTGTGTGCATGGAGTGTGTGTGGAGTGTGTGTAGAGTGTGTGTGGAGTGTGTATAGTACTCCAGCTGGCCTCTGGCTGCTGCTCGCACATATTGTCATACATATTATATGAGTGTTCCTAAAGAGTTATGCAGCGTGAGTCGTTTTGGAAATGGACTGAATTAGAAACTCGAGCCAGATTGATGGAGTTAAATGTCACAGCGTAGGAGGCACCTTGGCAATTCTGACAGCACGCGCACACACACACACACACACACACACACACACACACAGTGGTGATCCGGTTGTCATCATCAGTGGAGTACAAATGTACACCGAGTTTAAAACAAAAGTTTATTTAGTGGTGATGAACATGAAGGATACACACTTCACAATACACACTCAGAAAAACAGACTGTGTGTGTGTGTGTGTGTGTGTGTGTGTGTGTGTGTGTGTGCGCATGTGTGCACATGTGTGCACATGTGTGTGTGGTTGAGAGGAAAAGGGTGGATGGTGGAGGAAAAAATATCGATCATGTCCCACCTGAATGTGAGTGTTCAATCAGTGTGTGTGTGTGTGTGTGTGTGTGTGTGTGTGTGTGTGTGTGAGAGAGAGAGAGAAATAAAACACTGTGTCATGCTGTTTTAGTAAAATAATCAACGTGCGGTGTGATGAAGCAGAGTTACTGTAACCACACTGAAGTTGATTAGTCTCCTATAACCGCACATCCTGAAGTGTTTTATTTCTCTTATACCGCAGCAATGCACCAACAATTACAGTTTTGAATTTATTAAACAGCACGTCATGCTTTTTTGTCCATTTATAGTTACATTTACCTATTTGTTAACCACGTATGTTTTTTTCCCTCTCTCTTGAAGTTAATAAGACAAAAATCATCCTCAGCTTGTCCTGTTACCGAGCAACCGCAAAACGTAAGCTCAGCTTTACCTCTGACTGTTACAAAGGCGCTGACACTGGAGACTCCTTCCACAAACGTAAAAAAAAAAATTAAACGTCTCCTTACACAAAACTAGAAAATGTCCAGAGTACGAGTCTCTGTGAATGAGCCGTTACTATAGAAACGATAATGTATTAGAACCAGCGCATTAATGTAAACCTGCGCTACTGTCAGAGCTGCGGTTATAGAAAACTAATCAACACCTTCTGACCAATCAGAAGCCAGAATTACGCACCTATCTGTCTAATCTCGTCTGTCTATCTATCTATCTATCTATCTATCTATCTATCTATCTATCTATCTATCTATCTATCAGATCTTGTTTTTGCTAGTTCTCTGTTACTACATATGCATGGAAGGCTGTATGCATTTTTCTGCGTGTGTGTGTGTGTGTGTGTGTGTGTGTGTGTGTGTGTGTGTGAATCACCACGCTGTGTTCAGTTGGCTGCTCGTGATGGCAGATGTCCTGTAGGAAGCGCAGTTGGAAGGAACCTTTCCCGATCTTTCCCTCCTCGCTCTCCCTCAGCGAGAAGTTTATCAAACGCCGGAGTGTTTCTTAAAGCGGCGCTGATTCATGAACTGAGGAAATCCGATCTGATCTGATCCGATCTGATGTGAGACTGATTTAAGTAATGATTGGGTCTAAAATCAGAGGTGTATTTTGGTGTCGAGTTATTCCTTTGAAGTTGGTTTTAGAGTTATGCTGTGTGTCAGATTTGCAGCAGAAGACAACAGGAACAACTAACTAATTAACTCATAATAACTCAGCTGTACATTAGACTAGGGATACACAGTCTGTCTGTCTGTCTGTCTCTCTGTCTGTCTGTCTCTCTGTCTGTCTGTGTGTCTCACTGTCTGTCTGTCTCTCTGTCTGTCTGTGTGTCTCACTGTCTGTCTGTTTGTCTGTCTGTCTGTCTCTGTGAGTCTCTGTCTGTCTGTCTGTCTGTCTCTCTGTCTGTCTGTGTGTCTGTCTGTCTGTCTGTCTGTCTCTCTGTCTGTCTGTGTGTCTCACTGTCTGTCTGTCTGTGTGTCTCACTGTCTGTCTGTCTGTCTCTCTGTGTCCGTCTCTCTGTCTGTCTGTGTCTGTCTGTCTCTGTGCGTGTCTCACTGCCTGTCTGCCTGTCTCACGGTTTGTCTGTCTGTCTCTCTGTCTCTGTCTCTCTGTCTGTCTCTGTGTGTCTCTGTCTGTTTGTCTCTCTGTCTGTCTGTCTCTCTGTCTGTCTCTGTGTGTCTCTGTCTGTCTGTATCTCTGTCTGTCTGTGTGTCTCTGTCTGTCTGTCTCTCTGTGTCTGTCTGTCTCACAGTTTGTCTGTCTGTCTCTGTCTGTCTCTCTGTCTGTGTGACTGTCTGTCTGTCTGTCTCTCTGTGTCTCTCTCTGTCTGTGTGTCTCTTTCTGTCTGTCTGTCTCTCTGTCTGTCTGGTCTTAGGCCATTAATGTTTACTCACTCAATAATTGTTAATGTTAATAAGCATCATGTAATGTGTGTATTTTATTCTGTAGTTTGTCTTATACTCCAGCTTTCACATACTCTTGCACCAACCGCTTTATTTTACATACATGTTACACGTTCACACGTGACTTCGTCTCAAACCCCACGCTGCACTTCCTCTGTGCAGGCTGCAGGGGGCGCTGTTCAACAACCCCTCACGTGTCATAAGTGACATCACTGACAGTCAGTTTTGTTCTTTACAAACACAAAGCATCATATACAGCTTATAAACAAGCAGAGCGCAGTGTAATAAACATGCCGTAAGCACGGAGGGACAGAAACGAACCTTATCTCATCAGCTTCACATGCACAGGCCACCAAGCTCCGGGTCCATATTCTTAAAAAAAGGTTCCTCAAATGGTTCTTCTTTATGTAATTAAAAGTTCTTAGGTTCTTTAAAAGGTTATAGTTTGAATTCTTGTCTGAGAGGGAAACAGTCTTTACATCAAACCTTTAAAAGGTCACCTTAAAACGCTTACTGGTTGCAGATCTGAGCTTTTTTTAAATAAATTTATTTATTTATTTATGTTACAACAGGCGAATAAGTAAACCAAATGATAATAATCAAATAAAATAAAATAAAATAATTTAATAGAATTAATTTCATACTTTTTATACTAGATATTGGGATTATTATTTTATTAACAAATCTAATAAAAATAAATACATAAATAAAATGTCTAAAATACATTTTGAAGGAGACTAACAGAAATCCAGCCCAATAAAATATATTTTTTGCATATTGTGCTTTATCATAAAAGGTTGTTTTTATGAAATTTTATTATTATTATTATTATTCAATAAGAGCGATCTGTTGAATCTCACTGCTAGATCATGGATTTTGTATATAATTTTCATACAGTACATTATGAGCAGAGACACTGTGTGTGTGTGTGTGTGTGTGTGTGTGTGTGTGAATGAATTAATCATTAATGCATCCCGGGAACTGATTTTCCACATCTGATCTCCTTCCAGACGTGGATAACGTGACCCTCTTTTCATTTCTTATCACTGAAATGACTGACAGGACGATTAGAGACGCCAGCAGGAAACACACAACCCCCCAGGAGGAGGAAGAGGAGGAGGAGGAGGAAGAGGAGGAGGTCCATCATCGAGAGGCCTTTTGTAGAGATAAGAAGAAGGTCCACAGAGACGGTGTGTTCACAGGGTGCAGAAATGTATAGAAAGCCCCTGCAGAGAAGGTTTACTCAGGAATAATGCAACATGCAGCGTGACGTGGGACTGAAACAAAATGGCCGCCGTTCAGTTTTACTGAAATTACGGGTGCAATTTCTCTCCAGCATCCATCTCAAAATCTTATAGTACTGAGGATGGTTAAAATGTTTAAATAAATAAATAAATAAATAAATAAATAAATATTTAGTTGGGTGGGTGATCAGGGATATATTTTACATTATATTAAAAAGATCTGAAATACAGTTATTTAAATGTAGTTCATTTTAGTTTAGACAAAAAAAGACATTATTTTCTTATACGATTAAAGTCAAATAAATTTATTTGCTACAGAAATTTAAAAGCCACGACACCAACTTGACCGACAGGAGAATTTCAGACTTTAAAACAACTTTTAACACAAACAGATCATAATTATTTGGTCTATTGTTTTATTTAATTCATTACTTATTTAATTACTTTTTAATAGTCATTTTGTTACAATTTTTTTGCTTTATCAAACATTAAAAAAAATATATATATATATATATATAAAATTCAATGTAAAACATGGTGAATAAAAAAACTATTATTTAAAAAAAAACTTACTATTAAGGAAGGTGGCATTAATCTCACCTCACAGGTTTTAGCTGTTTTTCAGCAATTTTATAAAAAATACATAAACTTTTATATCTAATTATACGTGTGTATACACTGTGGCTGCTCATACAGTATACAGCATATTTATTACATATTTCCTTTTTCTTTTATTCTAAAATATTGCGTATTAACTGTTTATCTATTTATCATTAATACTTTGTTTAAACTTGTCTCTGTTGTTTTTGTAGAATTAACTAAACTATTAATGAAATAATTATGATTTAATTCATAATTATTGATTATTATGTACATGTTTTTAAATTATTATTATTACTATAAACAAAAATTATTATGAATTTATTTTAAAAAAAGATTATTATAGAAGCTTTTAAAGGTTTAAACAGTTTTGCTACATGAAGGAAAAAAAATAAACCGACGTAAATCATTCACACAGCCAGGTTTCTGATGTAATAACCTAAAATATAATAAATTAACGCAGGATAATTAAATATTAAAAACGATGCCTGAGATTCTAAACTCAAATGAACCATTTTATTAAGTAAGAATATCTGTGGTTACTCTTTTCCACAGATGTCAATCGCTGTTTTAAAGGTAATAGCCAGAGGGAAAACCGTACAGTTTTACACACTGATCTGTTTTTTTATTTTATTTTTCTGTTAAATATTAACAACGTTTTTTAACCTGCCATCGATTTATTTTATTTTATTTATTTATTTTTTTTTTTAAGCTTTAACCCTCAAGGCCGCCTTCACGAACCTGAGGTCGACCCCTCCTGGCTGCCGCGCTGCTCCGGTTACCATGGTAACGTCCTACACCGTACACGGGAAAGAAAAAAAACACCCACTCGCAACTTATTGTTCCTTTCTGAACAATGCATATTCATAACCGTGACAGGACAGAAAAAAC
>JAKKZJ010000007.1:27058111-27068111 GCA_033441845.1 Pangasius mekongensis
TAGCAATGCGCAAAAATACAAAACAGTTATTAATGATTGTTGCCATAGTGACATGATAAAAGCATTAACTTTACGTTAAAACGTTACGTTAATCGCCGCACGTCACATGCAATCGCGTAGCCGTGAGATAATTTTATGCCGCATCCTAATGGACGTAATATCAAAATATCTCTCTATGACTTCCAAAGTGACCGAATTCTTCCTCCTTTAGTGTTTGCTACTAAATAAATCGCTACTAAATAAATCGCTTTAAATTATGCTTAGCGTAATCAGAACCATGTATGGTGAAATTACAGCGCACTTTGAGATGTTGCCATGGCAACAATCGTGTAAAGGTAGCTGAACGACGTAGATCTGTAGAAATGTATTAGCTTAATAGCACGAGTTGCTATTTTTATATTAATTGGCTAAAACATGTATAAAATATGCCCCTGTTTTTAAAGATCGAGAAGAATAGCAGAACTTATCAATGCGTCATTGGCTCGTTTGTTATTTTCTGATGTTCAGACATTTTTTTCGTTATTTTCTCGTATTTATCTCATCATCATAATACACAGAGACATTCCCACGATATACAAAATGTATCACAAGCGTAAAGAAAAATTCTCATTTCAATGATTTGTAGACGGCGACATCTAATGCAATGATTTTTTTTAGCTAGCTCCTTGTAAATTTTTAGCTACCATGTACAATTGTTGCCATGGTTACCTCTCAGAGGGTGTTACTTGGCTCTGTTTACTGGTTAAACTGGTTACTTTTAATTAAAAAAAGCATTTTGTAGCCTAAAAATATTCTTTTTTTGCGTAATTTATATCAGCTAATATCAGTTTAATTGCGATTAGTGAAGTGCAAACTCACTAAAAAACGAGTGTAAACAATTTGATGATTGTTGCCATGGTGAAAACCAAACAAAAGTAATTGTGTAGCCATGATATAAACGCATTTTTCAAGTATTAAAGCATAATCATGAACTATTTTCAAAGAAAAAGATAATTGATATAATCAAGTAAACCGATAAAAAAAAATTAAAACAGATTGTAATGTTTCAATGTCGTAAAGCGTCCGTGCTTCCTGTTAGCGGAGTGTGTAGGTGTGTGTATGTGTGTGTGTGTGTGTGTGTGTGTGTGAGAGAGAGAGTGTGTGTTAGATTGAGAAAGTGAATTAAATAACTGTGAGACTGTATTTATGTAACACCTACGCTGTTGAAATCACATCGTCCTTGCCTCAAGGTTCGGCGTTCAATTGAAAAAAAAAAAAAAAAACTAAATTAAAAAGCTTATTACATGCAGAGAGACGGTGTGTGTATATATGTGTGTGTGTGTATATATGTGTGTGTGTGTGAAATCAGCATTATCCAAACCTACTGGTGCCTGAAAGTAAAGTCTCTATGTTAAACACTCGCTATCTCCGATCGACAGAAGGTCCTTCTCCGTGTACAGTTGTTCGTTTTAGTATTTTTTTTTCCCGCCTGCCGCTGAAATCGAGCCAGCAATCACAAGAACATCTGTTGAGGAAGAAGATAATGGCCGCTGAAGGCTGCTCGCTTTTACATTCTGTTTGCCGTGTGTGTAGATTTAGCATCGTGTGTGTGTGTGTGTTTTATCAAAAAGTGCACACGTCGTGTTTTATAAAGCGAATCGAATCCTGCTCGGGTTTTTTTTCTGTTTTTTTTTTTTTTCCTCCAGAAGTTGACTGTGGACTTTGAGCAACAGTAACCAAGCTGCATGTAATTGCATCTCATTACGTTAATCCCGCTTGTTTGAACACCTGCTCTAAAAGGATTTCGGAGCGCCACACGCGCTCAACCATTTGGGCTGCCATTTCGGCAAGTGTGTGGGTTTTTTCTTTCTTTTTTTTTTTATTTATTTTTTTTCCCCTGCGTGAAAATGTGTAAAAACACGAAGCTGTCACCGCCTGATGAGGAAAAGTGACCCAACGAGCCGCACTCGTAATCATCCAGCTCGGCTAATCCTCTGTTATCTCTCATACGCTGCCATTTGCATGCTAGCTGTGTTGAGCTTACGGTTCTGTCTGTCTCTGTTTCTGTCACGCTTTAGACGGTCTTATTTCAGAAAATAACATTTCTGACCTCATGAATTCAATTTCCTCAACAAAACTACCACCAAACTTTTCCTGTCATGCGCCGCAAGAACAGCTAGTTAAACAGCCAGAGATGCTAGTTACTGTAACAACTGTAGCTAGCTGAATGTGCATTTTGCAGCTTTAGCTTTACAGCTACACAGCTAGTCAGAATCCTCACCAAAACAGCTCTTACTTCACCTACGTGACTAATTTTTCATGGACATTTACATCAATATCAATTACATTTATATAAATATCAATTACTTTTGATATTTTAGGTTTCCAGAATCGCTGACTCACTTTCGGGTGCTAGCGACACTGCTAGGCTAGCAGGCTAATTTCTGTTTCCCCTAAGCGTCCAGAGTTTTTTAGTTTTCCTTCAGATTAAAGTCAATCCCTGATCATGTATGTGTTTAAGTTCATGAGATGATTCGATACGAATGGTCCTCTTCTGTATCTGGTAAACAGTCGTATTTGCCAAGTCTAATTTTAATCAGAGTCTTTATGTAGTGATTGATCAACACATCTGAGGGGAAAAGTTTATATTCCAGACGATTTTGTCTCATTTCCTTTGTCACATTGTTGGTATTAAAAAAAAAAAAGACTTAACCGCCATGTGCTAGCTAGCTAGCTAGTCTGTAAAACCTCAGTCATTTGCTCAGTTGCCTAGCAACAATGTTTTTCACAACTTTTTTTTGCATCCGAACAACCGAAGTCCAAAATTCAGAAATTATTTTATTTACATGCACATTTCTTGCATTCTTCCATTATATACTCACACATTTATTTATTTAATTTATCAATCTATCTATCCATCCATCCAACTACCTGCACACTTTCCTTCAGTTTTCTTTTCAGTGTCTTTCTTTCTTTCTTTCTTTCTTTCTTTCTTTCTTTCTTTCATGCCCAGACAGTAGCTATTATTTATTTATTTATTTCTTTATTGATTTACTTGCTTGCTTTCCTTATTTCTTTCATTTTTAGTTAATCTTTATTTTTTTTTATTCTTGATAAAACATAAATAAAAGCAGACTGTGTACTTCACCTTTGTCATATATACATATATATATATTTATCTCCTTCTTGAATGTTTTAGTTTGTTAGTTAAATTCTCTGACGTATTGAATTTTTTTTGTAGCTGCAGCAGATTTGATTGAAGCTGCATGAAATTTGTGCAGGAAGGTTTAGAATTCCTCCAGCTGTGATGTGTTTATTCTGCAGCTCTGAGAAAGCCGAGACATGTGGCAGCCGACAGAAAGCTAACGTGAAGACGATCTTTCGGAAAACGGCACGTAACAGGTGGCTGCATGGAAGCAGCAACAGCGCTAATAGCTTCGTATCTTACGTCCTGACTTAAAACTGTCTACCGGATCTGGTGTGTGGCCTTTTTTTAAAAAAAATATTATTATTATTATTATTATTATTATTATTATTATTATTATTATTATTATTATTTTACTTTTAAAATACTTTTTGGAGCCTTTTAAACTCTTACAGAAACTTTCAGGAAATTATGTTTCAGTGTTTCAAGGTCAAATACAATAATCTGAAAACAAGAAGTTTAAATTTTAAATGACACGAAAAAGTAAAAAAAAAAAAAAATTAGCATGTTTTTTTTTTTTTTATATATATAACTATGTGGGTAAATTTCTCCAAGGACACATTTTTAACCATACGTGAAAATAATTATAATATTATAGATAAGAATATTAATAATGAAAAATATATATATATATATAAACGCTCCTTACAGAGCTCAATAAGCTCAAAACAGGCCGGAAAGAAAAAAAAAATCCGAATTACGATTCGCATATCTACAGAGATCCATATCACTTCTCTAAACACAGGATGCTAATATTTACTGCAGCTTTTTCCTTCTCCAAAAAAAACCATCTTGGTGTGTATTAATATTTAGCATTTCCTCTCTGCGAGGACTGTGGGTGCTGTCCGAAGTGCTGGAAATTAAAAAAAAAGCCAGAGGAAAAAGCCAACACACACACACACACACACACACACACACCTCGAGGCTAATTCATGCCAGCGTGAAGCAACAGCTGTTAACGCTAGCTCGAACAGATCAGCTTCATAAATTATGCAAATGAGGAAACCTCTCGTTAGCACTTTCTCAAAACTTGCTAAATCCTGTTCCGTCTTTACAACAGTGTCCTTATAACGTTTTTCAGGCGTGTTTTTCTGATGTTCTGTGCTGAAATTCGAAGATAGGACCCTTAGAGACGCACGTTTTGTTTTTTGTTTTGTCAGCGATACACAGGTTGCTGAAGTGGCGTCAGAAAAAAACGTCATTAAAAATAATAATAATTATATATTTTATATTCGCTCTCTCTAAAGGATCACAGCTCCTCTGTGAGAAAAGGACCTGCTGTATGGTATGGGTGGGTTTTTTTTTCTTTTCCAAGCTCACGATAAACAAACAAACAAACAAACAAACAAATCATCGACTTTTCTGTCGATCGACAACAATTTCTGTTTTTAAATGTGTAAGAAATTCTTTTTAGAAAGTGTCTCTGACCACTAAAAAAAAAAAAAGTATAGAATAAAAACATGAACATTTCTCACATTCTAAGTAGGAAAAGTGATATTATTTCCTAAATTTGTTATTATTTGGTGGTTTACAAATTATTCGGGGTGATATTTTTGTCTTGATGTATAATACATTAATATTTACGTTAAAAAAAAAATAAAAAACAGATAACTGGAAAGACGTCGTGAATTGGGAGTATGTGAACACGTGAACGAGGTAAACAATTCCGCTAATTTAAAAATAAATTAGGTTTCGTGAAAATGAATAACGATTATTGACCAGCGATCGAAAAAAAAAAAAAAAAAACAGAAAGAGAAAAGAAAAAAAAAACATTATTAATATTATGGGGGGGAAAAAAATCAAATCAAGTCAACCAAGCGGAGCTGTAAGGATGTAAATTAGCCTTCATAGTGTTGATTTAAAAACAATTTTTTTTTAAAAAATGTCCAGAGGGACTGAAATAAACACACACACACACACACACACACACACACACACACACACTGAGCTCGACCCTGAGGGAGGGTGTTGGGGTTTGGCTCAGGCAATTTCATTAAACAGTGGAATATATGGGAGTTAAAGCCTGAGGGAAGGCCATCAGAAAGCCCTCTCTCTCTCTCTCTCTCTCTCTCTCTCTCTCCCTCTCTCTCTCTCTCCCTCTCTCCCTCTCTCTCTCTCTCTCTCTCTCTCTCTCTCCCTCTCTCTCTCTCTCTCCCTCTCTCTCTCTCTCCCTCTCTCTCTCCCTCTCTCTCTCTCTCTCCCTCTCTCTCTCCCTCTCTCTCTCCCTCTCCCTCTACACGATTACCGCGACAGAAAAGACATCGGGCTGCAGAGCGGCGCTTTGCTATTGGATTTAACCGAGGATAACTGTAATAGAGAGCTCTTCAGCCTTAATTGTAGTCATTTGGGTCAACACACAGCTGGGGAATTATGGGTCTTGGAGGGGCGCGTCAACTCTAATCTATACCACGTCTGGAAAAGAAATAAAGCGGACACGAGGACACACACAGCGGTTATGTTCGATACACAGATCGACTGAAGGATTAGTGTGCAGGCCAAAACTGTGGAGTTTCAACTAATTCACAATTTCTTTTCCTTTTTTTTTTAACACTGTAATATACTTTTAAAACTCTTTTTCTTTTCTTAGAGCTACAATCTCCATTTTCTACGTTTGAACTGGTCGCCATTTTAGTTTCGTGTTCTTCTAACCGAATGGCTTTTTTATTTTAATATCATTTAGTATTCTGATGTTTCTTTTAGCTCGACTGATGCGTGTCAAGCACCTCTAAAGCTTTAACTACGCGGAAACGAATCACAGTCCAGCTACGTGTCTCGTTAACCCCTTCACACCCCGCGTCCTTCACGCCGCACGTCACACGACTCACGGATTTCGCTTCACCGAAATGCGTAAATGAAGAGACGAGTCGCTGATTGGTTCACGGAGTGTGCCAGAGAATACGAATACTATAAAACAGGAAGAAGGTGAACTACAGCGTCCTTATTTACACCTGTCATTCGTCAAGGCTTTGAGTGAAGAGAAAAAAAACTTCAGAAACTTCAGAAGAAAAAAAAAAAAAAAAATCAGGTCTGAAGAGGTTAAAGGTACAAAAGACAAGGACGAGGAAAATTTCATACCAAATGTAACGACGTAATAATTCAAAAAGCTTTTAAAATTAAGATCTACGGTTTAGTTCATTCATTTATTCATTCGTTTTCTTTAGATTGAAATAGAGTTATATATTTCTATGTATGAAAAAAACCTTTATCTTTTTAATAAAGGTTGAGAATTAAGACCTACAGTCTTGACTTCACTTTCACAGTATTTATTAATAAATTAATTCAATTATTTATTTGTATTTAACTACACACTTACCGTGCATAGACACACACACACACACACACACACACACACACACACACACACACATAAAATCCTCAGGGTTTAGAAATGTAAAATGGAAGAATGTAAATCATTTCAGAATTAAGACCTGCCGTGTTAAATTTCATTCTCACACCATTCATTCACTCATTCATTCATTTGTATTTAAAGCCTCAGGGTTTATAAATGTAAAATACAACGATATAAAGAAGTTAACAATTTGTTCTTATGGTATAGAGTCATGTTTCTCTGTAGCTGTTTATCTAACACTCGTCTCTCGTCTCTCTGCTGTGTACCTGTTGATATTCCTAACATCTCTCTGTCAGTAAGTTTGGGCTGAGTCCTCACACACACACACACACACACACACACACACACACACACACTCTCTCTCTCTCTCTCTCACCTCTCAGAATATTAAAAACAATTAAAAATATAAATATATAATGCTCTCTATTCCAAATCCATGTCCTGACCACATTCTCTCTCTCTCTCTCTCTCTCTCTCTCTCTCTCTCCTTTTTTTTAAATACATCAGAAGGTTAACTGTTGATCCTGATTCTTATTATTTCATTTATCCTATAAATCCTATAAATAAAGAAAAAAAAAAATACACATGCTGTCTGAGATGCAGAGAACAACACCATCAGATTGATTAAGAGTTCAGAAAACAAGTTTAAATGAATAATAATAGTAATAATGATGATAATAATAATAATAATGATAATAATAATAACACCATTATAAGGAGGAAAAAAAAAAGCCTACACCCTCGTCTCTTATTCTTAAGCATTTAACAAGCAGCACCGAAGCACAAAGAAAAGAACATTCATTAATGTTTATATAAAGAAAGAGGATTTTTTAGAAAACGTCTTACGTTCTGCTGGAGCGCCCGGAGATGGAGGGATGGAGGGATGGAGAGAGGTGGAGAGGGTTTGGACGAGATGGAGACGCTTGAGCTCCGTCTTTGCGCCTCCGCTGCCTGCGGCCCCTTTAAAGCTCCGCTGCGTCCCCACTGGCGGCCAATCAGAGCGCAGCATGGCGCGTGACGTCACCGCGCCGACAAAGGGCTGGGGAAAAGGACTGGGCGGGGGCGGGTTTTGTGGAGGGTGTGGGCGGGCGGGGGGTGGCGTTCTTGGGAGAGAAAAAAAAAAAAATCCTTCAAAATAAAAGCCGCGCGGGATTCGAGGTGCTGCGTTGCCATGGTTACGACAGGCCTCTTAACCCAAACGGTGATATTTTAAGAGTTTTCAATTAAAAACATTTTAATTAATTAAATAATGGGATTGCACCACAAACAAGAATTAGACAAACAGTAGTTATTATAATCATAACTAAACAATCAACAAGTCGTTAATTTGTTGATTAATGTTTTATTAAATGTTATTTGACACATTCGAGCACATCATTTTAAACATGGTTTAACAAAGGCGTGATTAAAACCGTCTCCTCTTATGAAAATCGTCATTTCTGATTAAAACTTCCGGCTTTTAGGTGATAAATGTTTTGCTAACTCTTTCACCGCGCCACAGTTTTATCGTTATGTAAAGAGTTTACTCGGAATGAAATGTGGTAAACATGAAACAATCAGCGGCTCATCATCGATGCTAACTCATCATCGATGCTAACGTTACTCAGGAGGCGTGAACGAGTTCTTCCTTTGTTTAGCGTGGAAACCTTCGCTGCTGTGAAGGTTCACGCTGATGTTTTTGTGGTAAACAATCAGTGGTAAGGATTAGCGGAAATGGTTTTACCCTGCGTCTACGTACTTCCTGTTTCTGTGAATTATTCACTATCGTAAGCTAAGTACTTTTTTTTTTTTTTTTACTCCTGTTCTGAGTGGAAAACCAGAGGAACTTTGAGGAACAGGTCCATTTTCCTCCATCCATCTAACACATGATTGTGCTGCTATTTAACAAATAAATGAATCCACGCAAGATTAAAATGAATCCTGAACTAAATCTCAATCTTAGTTTAAAAGAATGCAGCAGCAGACGGGTTATTTTGCTCTTGTAAAAGACTCAAACCTTCATAAGGCTTGTCGGTAAAGCATCAGGCACGCAGCGGCTAGGCTAGTCAATCAAATAAATTACCTTTATTTCTGCTTTTCAGCGAACTAGCTATAACGTGGGCAAAAGCAATGTGTATTAGGTTACACTAGAAGTGGCTAATTAATAAAAAATATTACATTTCTAAACAAAAAATGGGTGATGTCTTCTTTTCAGCTAGCTAGACAGTGTGTTAGCGATGTGTATTAGGACGCACTAGCAGTGGCTAGTTAGTCAAATAAACTACATTATTAAACAAACACGGGTTATGTCTTCTTTTCGGCTAGCTAGCTAGACAGTGCGTTAGCGATGTGTATTGGGACGCACTAAATAGTGGCTAGTTAATCAAATAAGCTACATTTCTAAACAGATACAGATTATTCTATTGTTCAGCTAGCTAGCTAGCTACAAGCCGGTGTATTAGCGATCATTTCTAAACAAAGAGAGTTGACTGGATTCTTGTAATTATTCTGTACACACAGGGAGTATATATAATTGTAGCACCGTTTTGTCAATAACCGTTAGCTAGTTAGCATACACGAGCGTTGACATGAATGTATGCTAGTCTTTTCTCAAATAGCATCACGATGCTTTAAGGTAAATTACGAAACAGACAAAGACAGGCCACTTCTTTCATTTTGTTATGTTAGCTAACCATTAGCTAGCTAACGTAAACAAGCTGTAAAATGTAAACTGTAAAAAATTACATAAAGCTACTAGACATTTTTTTAAAATACTACCACAGTGTGATGTAAAGCTCTGAAAGATCTGCACACACATATGAGTATTCATGTATCTGTATCTGTATGCATATACGTGTGTGAGTGTGTGTGTGTGTGTGTGGGTTAATGATGTGCAGAGGAACTAGAGGGAGTTGGTGGTCATGAGTTCATGGTTCTGATGGCTTGGGGAAGCTCTGAAGCTCCTCCTTAGCTCCTCGGTCCTGGACATGTGGTTGCAGTGGAGTTTTCAGGACCTCAGCCATCAGGACAATCTGTAGTTGGGGTGTGTGGGAAGTGTGTGGGATCTTCTGAGATCTTTCCTGCTCTGGTCCTGCAGGGACCTGGTGTAGATGTCCTGCAGGGACCTGGTGTAGATGTCCTGCAGGGACCTGGTGTAGATGTCCTGCAGAGACCTGGTGTAGATGTCCTGCAGGGACCTGGTGTAGATGTCCTGCAGAGACCTGGTGTAGATGTCCTGCAGAGACCTGGTGTAGATGTCCTGCAGGGACCTGGTGTAGATGTTCTGCAGAGACCTGGTGTAGATGTCCTGCAGAGACCTGGTGTAGATGTCCTGCAGGGACCTGGTGTAGATGTTCTGCAGAGACCTGGTGTAGATGTCCTGCCGCTAGCTACACGCTGGTGTATTAGCTGTGGCAGCCATGTTTCTTCACGCGCTCTGAGCGTTTTAATGAAAACACGAGGACGGAGATCACAGGATGTCTCAGGCC
>JAKKZJ010000007.1:27084290-27091790 GCA_033441845.1 Pangasius mekongensis
TTTTTTGTTGAAATACTGTCTGGTCCGAAACGACAGATCAGATACATACCACTTTATTTTAAATATTTAAAACCGTAAAGTAACTTGAATTATTTTTTTAATGCAAACAAACAATAGTGAAGCAAAGATTTATTTAAAACTTATCTTCCTCTCATATAACTGCAGTCTCTGATACGTTTTTAAAGAAATAAAACACTTCTGCTTCACACTATACTATATTATACTGAGTAGCGGCGTTACTGTTACCTCTCTGACGCTGATTATATTACAGCTTCACCTCTGACTGTTACAAAGCACTGACACTGGAGACTCCTTCCATACATGTTAAATAAATGTCTCCTTACAGAAATGAGTTGTTACTATAGAAACGATACCATGTTACAACAGGCGCATTAGTTTAATAGAAACCTGGGATTTGCAGCTGCGCTACTGTCAGAGCTGCTGTTATAGAAAATGAATCAACACCTTCTGACCAATCACAGTCCAGAATTCAGCGGCGCTGTGGTATAAGGATTAACGCTGTGCCATGGTCACCCACGTCTGTCCACTGTAACCAGGACGTTATCCAAAACGACTCGATGCCATTTCTTTTTTTAGTTAAGGCGCACGTTTTTGAGTCGAGGTCGAGCGTCAACAATGCAACAATGCAATATCATAGAAGCGGAGTCAGTAAAGCAGTTAATTTTAAGTCTAGTCTCTCCGTTTTTTGATAATTAATTAATAAATGCTAGTTAATTGGTTTAATATGCGTTATTGTATATGTTAGACGCGATCCTTTGTGTATGCACGTGTATGGAGGCGGTATATAAGATAAATACTGAAGTACAAAATATTAATAACACGAAGCTCTTTCTTTGTTGACATCCCTTTTTTTTTTAATGCCGTTCTCGAGGACTTTTTTGCTAATTGTAGTCGACATAAAAAAAATCCCCGTTGCTCCTAAAATTATAACCTCTGCCAAATCACAGCAAACCTCCAATACTTTCTGACATGAAAGCATCTCCATGGCTAATGTTCGGTTTTAAAAGAATGACCTTTTTCATAATCATTATGGAAATAGGCTTGTCGGAGGATGTCAATTGACATTTTGAAATGGTGTGTTAATTTCATAATTTTGTGGAAAATTGGACCCGCGCCCCATTGAGCAGCCGTATGAAAAGGTCTATTTACAAAATCCAAATGTTCACCAGAATGTTTTAAACATCCGTCCGTCCGTCCGTCCATTTGCTCCATCAATAGCAGAAAAGACCAGGAGGAGGAGGAGGAGGAGGAGGAGGAAGTGCAGCTCTTCTTCACCTTTTCAGTGTAATTTGTTAATGGTGGAGCTTTTTTTTTTTTTTTCCCACCATGCATTAGACCTCTTTTTGACTTTAATATTCACTCCTGATGCTCTTCGGATGAAACCCTGCACAAAACAAACGCCCCGACAGCCTCGTCTTCTAGGAGCTTCTCTCCAGATGTTCTGTTTATTTATCGAGACTGCAGCGCTTCTTATTGTGGCACATAAGCTCCGCCCCTTTTCTTGCAAGATGGAGGAACACGCCGTGTGTCGCTTTTGGTTGCGAAGAAGAAGTGGCTTGTACAGTCGGATCTCTTGTAGAACAACTCTTTGTACAATAAATGCATTTCTAAGCTTCTGAGTTAGCGAGTTATCTTTTTTTTTGTTTGTTTCAGCTCATCTTAGCTACGTAAATATTTTAATTTTGAAATATTTTAATAAGTAATGACACAAACTGTATGTTTTTTTGTTGAAATACTGTCTGGTCCGAAACGACAGATCAGATACATACCACTTTATTTTAAATATTTAAAACCGTACAGTAACTGGAATTTTTTAATGCAAACAAACAATAGTGAAGCAAAGATTTATTTAAAACTTTATCTTCTTCTCATATAACTGTAGTCTCTGATACTGAGTAGCGGAGTCACTGTTACCTCTCTGAGGCTGATTATATTACAGCTTCACCTCTGACTGTTACAAAGCACTGACACTGGAGACTCCTTCCACAAATGTGAAATAAATGTCTCCTTACAGGAATGAGTTGTTACTATAGAAACGATACCATGTTACAACAAGCGCGTTAGTTTAATATAAACCTGTGAATTGCAGCTGCGCTACTGTCAGAGCTGCTGTTATAGAAAATGAATCAACACCTTCTGACCAATCAGAGTCCAGAATTCAGCAGCGCTGTAGTATAAGGGTTAACGCTGTGCCATGGTCACCCACGTCTGTCCACTGTAACCAGGACATTATCCAAAACGACTCAATGCCATTTCTTTTTTTTTAGTTAAGGCGCACGTTTTTGAGTCGAGCTCGAGCGTCAGCGTCGGTGATGGTGACGCAGAGCCGCATGATGTCATCAGGAGACATCTGACACGTCTGAATGGTAGATAAAATGATTTCGCTGACTCGTACTGACGGAGACAATGTGTAAAGACTGAATTCTCCATCAGCGAACGTTGAATCAGTTGAACGACCCCAAGTTAAGGTGAAAAACTCCTCCAAAAAGTCACAAAACAGCCAAATCACACAAACGCCAGCTGTTTATTCTCAGCTGGAAAAGGGAAAGAGTGTCCTAGATGACGCACGGTCAAAACCACACCGATGAGCCATATAAATGGTTAACGAGATGCTACTGTACAACAAGACACGGCCCCCAGGGCGGAACATATACCAGCATTTAACTGGACAATAATTGTGATGATGTATAAAATTAAAACTTGAATATCTACAAAACTATTTACATTTTTAAAAAATCTGGATATCATATCACTATCGTATTAGTGTCCATAACACTAAGGGAGTGTTTCTTTAATAGAAAAGGTTCTAAGTATAACTTTTTTAAACTTAAGAATGCTTAATTATCCAGTGAACCCTTAAGGAACCAATTTTTTTTTCTATTAGTAGAGTATTTCATTTACAATCTGCACATATTTTAAAAACATTAACGCTCTTATGTGTGCAGTCCTTTATGAACTGACAAATGAAATGTGCTTATGTACAATTTTTAAAAAAATCTGATGAATCTATATCATTTAAAGTGACTGATGAAATACATCATTTAAAGTTTAATGTCTGCTATTAAGAGTGTATTTGAGTGTGACGCTCCTCCGGGCCTGCAGGTGGCGCTGTGGAGAGAAACGGCTGTGTTATCCGCCCCGAGCCATAAAGCTAGTGCGCATGCGCAGTGACAACCCGGAAGCGCTGAGCGATATCAGCGCTGTAGCGGCACATAAACACAACACCGTGATTTGTTAAAAAAAAAAAGTACATTAAAATTTATTTTTCATGAATTTCGAAAGACACACGGAATATAAAACAGATATTAATAAATAAAACTGTCTTCCGGCTGAACGAATGCACGTAAGTTCCATGTTTATTTGCTAACTAGCTCATGAAGTTGTTTATGATGAGAATAAACAATAAGAATTTAAAATAAACGTCTCTTGGTGCTGTTTAAAATATTTTTCTTTAGTTACTTTTTTTCTAGAAATAATTAAACAGTTTCAATTAAATTCAATGACTTGAGACTTGAGAAAAAAAAATACAAATATTAAACTGTGGAGTGTATCCTGATATGCTTTATAAGCTAGATAAATATCTATAAAATATTAAACACAGAATATAAGTCATTAATAATCAGCAAAAGAGGCAGTACTAATTGCTGTATATCTTTTTTTTTTCTCCTGTAAACCCAATCAATGCATTTAAAAAGTTCATCTGGCAGCACATGACTGAGTAGAGGTGGGCGATATGATTGAAATATCATATCACGATACTTTTCTATGATACACGATATGCATCATAATATACACACTGATGAGCCAAAACATTACGACCAGCGACAGATGAAGCGAATAAGAGTGATTATCTTGTTACACTGGTGCATGTCGGGGTCTGGGATATGTTAGAAGTTATATATAATAAATCTGTGGTTGATGTGTTGGACGTGGGAGAAATGGGCGGGTGTGAAGACCTGAGCGAGTTTGAAGACCTGAGCGAGTTTGAAGACCTGAGCGAGTTTGAAGACCTGAGCGAGTTTGAAGAGGGCCGAATCGTTATGGCCAGACGACCGGGTCTCCAAAACAGCAGGGTTTGTGTGGTGAGTCCCGCTCAGCAGTGTTGAAGACCTACAGTGGTCCGAGGAGGGACAAACCACGAAGCAGTGACAGGGAGCAGGTTTCCCAAGACTCATCAAAACTCACAACAGCAACGAAGCCTTTCCTGTCTCATCCAAACCGAGAGAAGGGCTTCAGAAAAGAGCTCCAGGTGTCTCCCTGGCCTCCAGTCCCCAGATCTGAGCGTCTAAGTCCGATCTGCTAATTAACCTGCTAATGTCTTGGTGCCAGATACCACAGCACACCTTCAGAGGTCTTGTAGAGTCCATGCTTCAGCGAGTCAGAGCTGTTTCAGCAGCACAAGGGAGACCTACACCATCCTAGGCAGGTGGCTCATAATGTTTTGGCTCAGCAGTGGAGGTTTTTCTAAACCAATGTTTAATTTTCATCACACATTTTCCACTTCAGTTTACTCTCTCTCTCTCTCTCTCTCTCTCTCTCTCTTTCTCTTTCTAAAAGTCTTTTATAAAAGTGTCTATCACTCACAGAGTCGCTCCTTTTTGTCTGGACAGCTTATCAAATAACTGACTGTTCGCCTTAAATGTGGTTCATAACACACAGATATCATTTATCGTTTTGCTATTGTCTTGTTTTCAATAATTCTATAATGTGAGAAACAACTTAACAATTTAACATCTCCTTACTCCACTAATTTTCTCCTGCAGGACAAATCTAATCATTATTCCCCGTTTCCCAACATCAGTACCCAATTTAAATTACAAATAAGGGAATTATTTTGTGGCATTAAGTGGATCTTTCTCTCCACCTCTTTATCTAAACTGTATTAAATCACATAGACGTTCATCATCGTTAAACTTAATAATTCAGAGTAAACATGAAACATAACCGGCCTCATTAACATATGAAATTGCTTCACACATTATACTAAAATAAGTTCAATATTAATTCAGTAATAATGTAATGTTAATGTTTATATTTCTCTCACTGAGCAGGAGCTTTAGTTTTTAAACCCTGTGCTGTTTATGAAAGGTTTCTGCGCTTTGTGCAGACTGCAGTGCCATGAGTTTTCTTTTCTGAGTGAAACTAACAGTGTTTAAGGTTCTGTTTTTTCCTCTCAAATTGCTAATGTCATTCAAAGTTCTGTCTGAGAGAGAGAGAAAGGGGGGAGAGAGGGAGTGAGAGAAAGGTGGTGAGAGAGAAAGGGAATGAAAGGGGGAGAGGGAGGGAGAGAGAGGGAGGGAGAGAAAGGGGATGAGAGAAATGGGGGAGAGAGGGAGTGAGAGAAAGGTGGTGTGAGAGGGAGAGAAAGGGAGAGAGGGAGAGAGAGAAAGAGGGGATGAGAGAAATGGGGGAGAGAGGGAGTGAGAGAAGGGGGAAGAGAGGGAGAGAAAGGGGATGAGAGAGAGAGGGAGAGAAAAGGAGTGAGAGGGAGAGAAAGGGAGAGAGAGAGGGAGGGAGAGAAAGGGGATGAGAGAAATGGGGGAGAGAGGGAGTGAAAGAAAGGTGGAGAGAGAGAAAGGTGGTGTGAGGGAGAGAAAGGGAGAGAGGGAGAGAGAGAAAGGGGGGGAGAGGGGGGATTGAGAGAGAGAGAGGGAGTGAGAGAAGGGGGAAGAGAGGGAGAGAAAGGGGATGAGAGAGAGAGGGAGAGAAAAGGAGCGAGAGGGAGAGAAAAGGAGCGAGAGGGAGAGAAAGGGAGAGAGAGGGAATGAGAGGGGAGAGAGAGAGAGAGAGAGGGGGGGGGAGAAAGGGGGGACTGAGTGAGGGAGGGAGAGAGAGGGAATGAGAGGGGGAGAGAGAGAGAGAGAGAGAGAGAGGGAGAGAGAGGGAATGAGAGAGAGAAGGAATGAGAGGGAGCGAGAGAGGGAGTGTTTTCTCTCAGTTCCTCTGTTTTCGGGGCTGTGCGCTGCATTATCGCGGCTGTGTGTGAGAGCAGTTTTGCGCGCGGTGCTGTGGTGCAGACACACGCCTCTGTTACTGCTTACGTAAACAACTCGAAGATAAACACCATGTCATTAAATCAGTTTAATATTTGACATTAACGATTATTCAGACTAATCGTTGCAGCCTTTAAACATGTGAGTTTACACTTTTTTTATATTACCATGTAAGACAATTTCGGCGCATATTTTAATCGCGGGAAGTGTTCAGACAAACCTCCTGAACACTGCTGGGTTTCTCTTTGCTATTCTGCAAGTACAACATTATTTTTTTAACATGACTGTATAAAAATATTCTAAATAAAAGATGAGTAATGGCTGTTTTTACGTCAGAGAGTATGTTTAGGTGATCAGACGAAATGAAATGAATCTTTTAGCGGAACTGATTTAAATGATTCTCTCAAATATGTCACTTTTTCTCCTTCTCTTGACTTTCAGTTCTGTCTGGAGCGCTAGACGTTCTCTCATGGCGTCTTCAGAAGACGAGTTTACGACCCTGAAGCCGCGCCGCATTCAGAACCAGAACGTCGTGCACAGGCTGGAGCTGCGGCGCATCAGCTCCGGCCGACCCGGCGCTCACTGGTACCGTGTCCGCTGTTTCCACCAGAACCTCTTCCCCAACTTCACCGCCGTGAACGTGGAGAAGCCGCCGTGTTTCCTGCGGAAGTTCTCTCCGGACGGCCGCTGCTTCGTCGCGTTCTCCTCGGACCAGACCTCGCTGGAGATCTACGAGTTCCGGGGCTGCCAGGCGGCCGAGGATCTGCTCCAGGACCACGACGAGGCCCGAGACGGCGAGGTTCTGAGCGAGAGCGTGCGAGCTCGTCTGTTCTCGCGCTTTTTCTCGCTGCTTCACGTAACCAGCGTGGCGTCGAACGGCGAGCATCTGAACCGCGAGTGCAGCTTGTTCACCGACGACGGGCGCTACGTGATCGTGGGCTCGGCGGCGTACCTGCCCGACGAGCCTCAGCCGCACTTTTTCGAGGTTTATCGCAACAACGAGGCGGTGACTCCAAACCCACGCTCGCCGCTCGAGGACTACTCGCTCCACATCGTCGACCTGCACACGGGGCGCCTCTGCGACACGCGCGCCTTCAAGTGCGACAAAATCATCCTGTCGCATAATCAGGGACTTTACCTGTACAGGAACATCCTCGCTGTCCTCTCCGTTCAGCAGCAGACCATCCACGTCTTTCAGGTAGCAGCCGGTCCCAGAGGCCACGCCCCCTTCAGTGAGAGTGACGGCCACAGAGGCCACACCCCTTTACCGGGATGGCCAATAAATTTACAGTTTTTCAACAGCGAACATCAGCAATGAAGAGCTTCATACCTGCGACATTCATCCATCTATCCATCTCTCTATCTCTCTATCTCTCTATCTATCTATCTATCTATCTATCTGTCCATCCATCTCTCTATCCATCTCTCTATCTATCTATCTCTCTATCCATCTCTCTATCCATCTCTCTATCCATCTCTCTATCTA